>CP099852.1:17631161-17652749 GCA_030062745.1 Capitulum mitella
CAGGTCTTCGTAAAGCCAGCAGAGAAAAAGCGCTGCGGGAAAATACGTCCAATGTTTCACGCAAAAACAATTGGAAGCAATTACCATCTGGGTTCCTCTCGACAAGAGAACGGAAGCGGCTTCGCGCGCTTTCGAAGGAATAAACGTGAAACCCGAAACAACAGGTTTATTATGACCACCGAAGAGCAGCATATGCACGTTGTTGCAAGTCGCTATGAAAAGCATTTCACCAGCGCCTGGACATGAGATACGTCCCAGAGAGTTCACTGTGGAAATGTTGGATGGGTTACAGCACATCCCAACAGCAGGGGTTCGCGTCTCAGTTACAGAATGGCCGGTCGCAGGCTGCACAGAAAACTCGCTACGTAATACATTTCACTGACATGTTTCACGTACGCAAAATGTATCGGGCCACGTAAACATTTGTACGTTTTTGTCAGTCCAATCAAACGTTCCACGTGTATCCGGTCTTTTGTTATGGCCCGTGAAAGGGCCACATCTGTCGGCGAAAGCTGCGTCTTTCCGCGAAGAAACGCTGGTGTCACCATTCTTATATTTCTGGTGGCCAGCAGGTCCTGAACATTAAAACCACGGTCTGCCATGACTATGTCTCCGTCCTGCAATTTGCTCATTATGCCACTTTTCGCAAAAACCTTTTGGTCGGAGGCGCTGCCACTAAATGCATCAGACACAAATGAGATTCCACCCTGCGGAGTGATGCCAATCAACACCTTGACGGTGTTTGCGTTTTTGTACCGAGAATATGTCTGCGACTGCAGAACAGGGTTAGAAGGCCTTTCAATTCTGAGTTCAGTACAGTCCACAATCACCACTGGTTTGCTCTTGTCATACTCTCTCGGCCAAAGGTCCACGTGACGAAAAACCCTGTTCATCAACAGAAGCATCCTACGGAAAATTCGTCCAGCATGGCATGCACTAATCTGAAACATTGTTCCCAGAAGAGCATTCGACAAGTCATTACGCAGTTTTGTCAGTGTCAGAAGTACGTCGTTTTCAAATCCTAGACTGGAGGCAGCAAAACGAGACTGTGATTTGAGCTCCCTGTAGTCATCATGTAAGATCCAAAGTAGCAGCTGAAAAGTTTCCTCGTCATCGAAGCCAGTCATGCTCTTAATGTCTTGAGGGCCATTTAACCTTCCGTAATCTACAAAACCGTGCCTTAAGTCACATTGAACCGCAACATCATCTCGAGAGCAACTCGCTTCAGGTTCGCTTCTGCCAGGCACAGGCATATCTTGATCTCCAGTTGTTTGTTCAGCCAGAGGTTCCTCTTCGTTGGCACATGGCGCCAGTTCCCTTGTAGTTACGTCGAGCTCTACTTCCTCGAAGTGTGCCGGCTCTGGAACAGGAGCCTCTTCTTCTGGTTCTAGAGCGGGTGAGCTGGGCTGGAAGAAATTGATGCTACATGTAACCTTTCATTTCCTACAAGGCAAATATTTGCTGGTTGGTTTAGGTAGGTTCTGGTGTACACAATCTTCTGCACCCCAAAATTTGTATCTGTCTCCATCCAGAGATGTCACTGCTATTAGAGAATTGAGATTAAGACTTCAACTACCAGCTTCCAATCACAAGTCCACCTCTCCATACAATGAGACAACATAATGACAACAATTTTTGCCATGTTTGATTCAATATGGAACTAAATTCATACACTGGTGGATAGTGCATACTGAAGACATATCGTGCAAAAACAAACAAAAAAAGACATTTTGTTCAAACTGTCATTACCTTCCTTGGTCACAGCAGTATTCTGCAAGAATAACTCTCTTGCCAAAGCACCAACATAAACAAGTTCCAATAAATGAAAGTAATATTTCATATTCGGGTTCAGTAGTGTTTTGCATGAATTATCCCTGCTCCCAGTACAAAAACTGAACAAGTCCTGATAACTAAAAATATTCTTTAACACTTGGCAACTGTACCTCAGCAATTGCAGCATTACTCCTGTCACTTGTCTGGCGCCATTGCAGTTGGCGGCACTGGATCCGCGTGCCCCTGGCCTCAGCCGTCTTTTTCTTTTGATGACAAGTATTCCACATAAAAACTGATGGCACTGCTTCTTCTCTTAAGATGTGTTTTCTTGCTACATCTCCTGAAGTATGAACAAATGACATTTAGCAGAGCAAGCAAGGTACATGCTGATAGCACACATCACTGATATGGCAGAATATTTAGTTCTTATTTGCCCTGCATGGAGTTATTTTTAGTATTGCATATGATAATACATGATGGCACAGCACCCTCAACCACAAATGAAATAAGTAATTCTCCTGTTATTAGCCCACATACCCAACACAGTACTAACTGAGAAATATTATGGTCTCCAAATTACACTAAGCTTAACTTTCAACACTCCTTGAGTGTCTTAACAGCTTAGCTCATGTACCAGGACCTAGTGAATTCCAACCAATTTCAGATTCAAAATTACTTTGACAGGGCAACAACTGCAGGATGAAATATAATACAGCATTGATGATTTGCACAAAAACTGTGCCTGAAAGCTAAGCAATGTTTTCAATAATTCACTGCTGCCATAGATGGCAATCTATCATGATTAAGCTTTGAAATAGCAGCAAATCATAATATTCATTTCTTGCATTCACTTTGATTTCATCATTTGTACTATTGTTAACAATGAACTACCATTTCAGTTCTGCACCAATATTCCTCATACACAATGATAAATGACATTTAACATACAACTGTGGTGCTACGAATTTCTAGACTCACCGATTAGATTCAAGGTCCTGTAGTCACTTTCCAGGAAGTGTGCACGGCACACCGTGCTGTAAGCCGAAGGCTTAAAACTCGCCTCCCGCCTGATTCTGGCTAGCCATGCCTTTCGAAGGGTTGGGTCTTTTGGGAATTTGTGGCCTCCGCGATTTTTACATTTATACACAACGCAGTTACCACCCATAGCGTTCTACAACGTAGTACCTGTAACAGACACACACACTGCTATCTTTCGAACGTCCAGTGCGTCCTTTGAACGTATTTTTCCACTTGTTCTTGTTCTTGTGGAGTTAGGGCGCACAGCCGCTCGGGCTCAAGCGTCCGCGTCGAATCTTGTCTGAAATGCCTGGTGGTAGAAGTTATGGAACAGGAATCTTGGGTACTAAATAGTGCATCGTTAAACTAAAAAGTGAAGGACAGAAGTATGTGGGGAAGTGTCTCATCAGAGGTGAGAGAACAAGTGGATTTGTTTGAGAAAACACATCAGGGCTTTTATAACCGGCTCGTTGTTTCCTAGAATACCGTGTAATGAGAATGGTAGGTTTAAGCTTCGGCACGTCAGTCGTAGTTTTTCTCTTTCTCTCTGGTACATCTGGCAGTCAAAGAGTATGTGCCATACGGAAAGGTATGAGTGACATGGGACACATAGAGGCCTGTCTGGCTGATTTATTATGTGTGAATGAGTTAGTCTTGTGTGTCCCAGTCGTAAGCGTGCCAAAACAATTTCTTCCCGGCGGTTTTGGCGGTAGCTGGTATCCCAATCAGCAACCGAAGTTTTTATGTGTTTTAAAAGCGTTGGACGAGGGACGCCAGTATCCATCAAAGTACTGATATATCAGTTTCCTTATTTCCGGAAAAAATTCTCTGTGACCAACTGGGACCGGGGTGACTGTGGTTATTCGTAAGGCTTCCTTTGCTCGCATACCTGCTCTTTCGTTACCGCGTATGCCTTGATGACTAGGAATCCATAAAAATTTAACGGTCATGCCCTTCTCCGTGATGTCGCAATACAAGTCGAATATAAGGACAGCGAGGGGGGCAGGTTTGCGCAATGACTGTAGGGCCTGGAGAGCAGAGAGTGAGTCAGAGCAGATAACCGATTTCCGGATGCCTTGAGCCTGAATAAATTTCAGGCTTTGATGAATTGCGCTAAGTTCCGCGGTGAAAACGGAAATTTTGTCTGGTAATCTGTGTCGTCCGGTGATTTGTCTGTATACAAAAGCGCACCCTACTGTGTCGTGGTCTTTGGAGCCATCGGTAAAAAAGAGGTGGTAGTCCGAATGATTTTCAACAAACTGCAAGAACGTCTCCTGGACCTTATCATGGTCTAGGGTGTTCTTGTTTTGTGAGGTGAGCGTTTGGAAACTGATCTGCGAGGTGGTCCAAGGAGGGTGGCTACTGTGAAGTTTGCTCACGTTGGTCGGTACCAAGAAGCCTGTATCTCTGCAGACTTTGTGAAAACGTAGTGACAGAGGAAAACCACAGTCGATAAATTCTTTGTTCGTTCATGTGTCTGAGGTATTCCATAAAGTGTTTCAGATGGTAGCAAGGGTGTTCCCGGTCGCTTTGAATCCGTAGAAAATACAGTGCGGTCATCTCCCACCTCCTCAGCGACAGTGGTGGCACGTTAGCCTCAACTCTGAGACTCTCAACCGGTGAGGTTCGCAGAGCGCCCAGTGCGATTCTCAGACAAACATTTTGTATCGTCTCTTAAGACTGAAGGGCCCTTGACGAGTGGTCGAAGACTTGTGCGCCATATTCCAGAATTGGTCGGACCAGTACGAAGTACATACGAAGAATAGTTTTTCTATCCGCCCCGAAATATCAGCTATGCATTTAAGGAAGGGAATTCTTTTCATCGCTCTTGCCTTAAGATATTGTATATGAGTGGTGAAATTTAACTTGGTGTCCAGGTGTACTCCTAGAAATTTGACGTTTTCCACGAATTCGATGGGCTGCCCATTGAGAAGGAGATCTAACGGAGGTCTGCATCGCTCACGTCTCATGTATTTTTTGAAAATGATTGCTTTCGATTTTGGTGCGGAGAATGAGAAACCCCATTTGTTGGCCCAGTCTTCAATTGGGGAAAGAGCAAGTTGGAGAGTCTGAAAAATCAACTGCAGATTTTTTCCAGTGGCCCACAAAGCACAGTCATCTGCATATAGTGCGTGAGACACACCAGCCGGACAATCGTCGAAGAGATCATTAATCATGAAAAGAAAAAGCAGAGGAGAAATGACCCCTCCCTGGACCACTCCATTGTCCAAGGGGAAGGAGTCCGAAAGGGTTCCGCTTTTAACTTGTAGTGTACGGCCGCTGAGATAAGAATTTATAAAATGCATGAAGCGTCCACGGAAACCTATGTGATGAAGTTTTGTAAGAAGACCTGCTCGGGACACCATATTATAGGCGTACTTAACGTCGAGGAAAATTGCCACGGTAAACTTTCTTGCGAAGAAGCCGCCGCGTATGTCAGATTCTAGGCGAAGTACATGGTCAACTGTGGCTCGCCCAGGGCGAAAAGCACATTGGTATTTCGACAAAAGTTGGAATTTTTCGGCGTGCCACAACATCCTGGAGTTCACCATTCTTTCCATGATTTTACATAAACAAGAAGTAAGTTGAATTGGTCGGTAGGATTCAGGTGCGTCTGTAGGCTTTCCTGGTTTCAAAAGAGGAACCACAAAAGCGTGCTTCCAAGTCGTTGGGATGCTGTGCTGTGTCCACACATAATTGAAGAAGGCAAGGAGTCTGCTTCTTTGGGTGTCGTCGAGGTGCTTGAGAAATTCATAGTGAATGAGATCCGGACCAACCGATGTTGAACCGGATGAATTTATGGATGAGTTCAGTTCGTGCAAAGAGAAAGGATTGTTGTATGGCTCTGAGTTGTTGGAATCGAGGTCGAAGTCCGGCATGTTGTGTGTCATAAGGCTGTCTTGGACACGAAAACCTGGGTCAAAGTTTGTGGAGGACGACAGTTGGGAGTAAAATTGACCGAGGTGATTGGCCACGTCTTTTGGGTTATCTACCTGGATGCCTTGGATTTTGAGACCCGGAAGAGGACGCTGGAAGCTTTTTTTGTGTATGAAACTGCGAACAGTATCCCATAATGTGTGCGCGGGTGTGGAGGTGGAGAATTTATTCAGGAGCTGTAGCCAACTGGATCGCTTAGCTGCTCGAATAGTTCGTCTAGCTTTGGCTTTTTCCTTTTTGTAGTCAAGGAGAAGGCTTGGGTTTTCTCTGTTTCGACGGAAACGATTTAATGCTCTTTTGCGCGCTGCTATTGCCTGTTTACAGGCGTCAGTCCACCAAGGACATCTATATTGCCCTTGTGGCTTGGTTGTCGGGATGTGGGCTCGCGCAGCGGAAAGAATCGATTGCGTGACTTTTATGCAGGCATAGTCAACATCTGTGAAGTCGGTGGCGATGTGACGCTGGGCTCGGAAGGAGTCCCAATCAGCTTTTTTAATGCTCCACCCTGCTGGAATATCGTATTGGGAATGTGTTGTTTGAGCTGAACCGTCTACGTATTTAATTTTTATCGGAAAGTGGTCACTAGCAAGAGGGTCGTTGTCAGTTTCCCATGAAAGGAAAGGAGCTAATCCACTAGAGCATAGTGAAACATCAATGTGTGATACGAGTCCAGAGAATTCATCCAGCCTTGTCGGGGAGCCGTTGTTCAAGACATGTAAAGCGTTGATTCTAATGAGTTGTTCGAAGACTAGTCCTCCTCTGTCGCATCGGTCAGAACCCCATAAAAAATGTTTGCTGTTGGCATCCGAACATAGTATGAATGGCGGTGGGAGCTGATCAGTGAGATTTTGTAGATCTTGAAGAGAAATGGGTCCGCCTGGAGGGAGATATAGTGAACATACACTGATACGGCGGTTTGAAATGAGAGCCGTGCAGGCGACCGCTTGTAGGTCTGTTTGAACCAGGAGCTGTCGGTGAGGAATTGAGTTAGAAATGTATATGGCAACTCCGCCATGGCGTCTGTGAACGTCGTCACATTTTGTGAACATAGAGTATCCGGGTGGACTGAAGTCGTACGGGTCGTCTGTGAGAAAATGTGTCTCCTGTAAACATATAATATTAGAGGAACAAAACATCAAAAAAGGTTTGATTTCGGCCCATTTGCTAATTAAACCACGACAGTTCCACCGAAGAATAGTCATTAATAATGTTGTGTAGAGCCTAAGGCAGAAACCTTGGCTCTGGGAAAGTAGTGGCATTGAGTGTGATTTAGCTAAGATGTTTTGAGTCCCTGAAAGGGCCTGTGATCCCTGTTGAGTCCTACCATGGCTGGAGGAGCGGCCCCGGGGTCGACTGGGACCGGGTCTGGGCGATGGAGGTTGGTTGTCCTTATGCGGAGTACACGGTGGAGCCTTAGCACCAGGGTGGTGTGCGGGTGAATATGACCGGAGTGTAGGCTATGGTGCTCTCTTGGGGACAGACTGCCCAGGAGTTGCGGGGGCAGTTGTCGATGCCCCTCTCATAGGATGTTTTGCACCTGCCTTTTGTGGTTCAGTCACTGTGTGCTTCTCACTGGACTGAGAACGGACAGAACGAGGTTCGTGACAAAGAGGCTTTAAGAGCTGAAGTGGAGGAAGCTGTGGTATGTCATCAGTCTGGGAAGACGAAGAGGTGGTGCTTTTTGATGTGACTTGAGCATAGGTCTTTTGAGGCTGGTTTGTCTGTGATTGTACCTGACGTCGTGCCTCGGGATATGAAATGTTCATCTTTGCCTTAAGCTCACAAATGCGCTTTTCGGTCAACCAGACGGGACAGTTCTTCGAATTTGTGGTGTGGTCGGAAGACTCGCAAGAGACGCATTTAGGAGGTTTGGAGCACAGAGAGCCCTTATGCGCAGCATCACCGCAGCGAGCGCAACGAGCAGCTTGTCTGCAGTTCCGGGAGCCATGACCAAATCTCTGGCAGGTGAAACAGCGCAGAGGGTTGGGGATAAATGGGCGCACTTCGAAGCAGAGGTAGCCGGCATGGAGCTTGGGAGGGAGACTGGGAGTTTCGAACGTGAGGACAAGAAGACTGGTGTCCTGACGCTGTCCGTCCCTGAAGGTGGTTAGTCGACGGACGTGGCTGACCAGCTCGTCCCTCAGTTCGTGTTGAATCTCCGCTTCAGACATGAAGCGGAGTTCAGGTGCGAACACAGTTCCCCTGCACGAGTTTCTAGTCGGGTGAAGGGTGACCGTCACTGCCTTAGTACAGAAAGTTGTCTGTTTGAGAAGCATTTTGGTTTGATGGCGGTTGTTGGTTTTGATGATGAGAGAGCCATCGCGAGGTGCTTGAATGTGGAGCCGAATGTTTGGGCCGCAGATTGCTTCTATCTGTTTAGGAGGTGCCCAGACGTTGATTTTCTGAAAGTTTGTATTTGAGTCGGTAGGTTTCACGACTACGTATGACCCAAGTGGGTCCAGGTAGGGCTCTCGAACCGGTCCTGCATCTGACTGCGTGTTGCCCCGACGGTATCCTCTGCCACAGTGCACCTGTCATTTGCCCTGGTTGCTTGTGCGAGTCCGGATATGCCCTTCGACCCTTCCGGCCGGGCCGGTCCTGGCACGTTGCCAGGGCCGTGGGGCCCGGTCGCAGTCAGGGGCAGGTCAAGGTCACGAGAAGGTGAAGAGTCAGTGTGTGTGAAAACGGCGCGGTCCTGAGCAGTGTCAGAGTTCGTGCGAAGGTCAGTATCCGATATCGTGTCAGACGAAGTGTGTTCGGGTGTCGAGATCTGTTCCGGGTTCAAGCCATGGTCGTCTTTCTGTTTATGAGTCGTCCTGTTCGTTACACCTCTACAAACACCAATGTCGATGTCTGCAGAGGGGCTGGCATCAGAGTCCGAGTTCGAGCCTATAGAGTCAGTGTCGTTTTTCTTTCGTTTACCTCGCTTGCCCATGACAGAAGTCAGGGAACAGCTCGGAAAAGAAAACTGGAAGTGGAGAGTAGACCTACCTTAGAAGGGTGTGGATCGCAGAAAGAAACGTGGAAGTGTAGAAAAAAAACTATCAGGAAGCACAAAGTCGAAGTGTGGACTAAAGACTAAGTGTCTGTGTCAACCCTATCGACCTAAGAGCGGAGCGAGCTGCGTCCGACCCCTACGAGGACTGCCGCACGACTGTATTTTTCCACAGATTTCTCTATGGTTTTGGTTTTGTCGACAAAGCGCTATTATTGACAACGAAAGTTGGTCTTGATGCACACTTCTGCCATCTTGCGGCCAAATAACGGCTAGTGTCCCATTGCCCCGTGTTACAATGGACCCCGGTCTCCCCTACAGTGTGTGTGTGTGTGTGTGTCCGTGTAACCGCATTATCACATGAAACTAACAAGAAAAGCCCCGGGGGGGACCCCACAAAAAAAAAAAAAAAAAAAAAAGGGAAACTTTTTTTCTTATTTTTTTTGGGAGGGGGGGCCCCCTTTACGCCACAGGAAAGAAAAGTTTCGAAAGAAAATAAAAATATCTCTTAAACCAGGTTTACAAATAAATGCCGAACCCGTGGAGTTCTTTTCTTTTTTTGGCCTGAGGGAGGGCCTTTTTAATAAGTAGCAACCATCAGTCTCCAGGCGCCCCCCATGTCTTTCCATACACTAATCAACCGCTGCTCGTGGTCACGGTGATCCAGGTAACTCTAACATGCCCGGCGCCCCGCCTCTGACAGGCCAGGCGTCCCTTTTCTTGTACAGAAAGACGCCTCTAAGGAATTTGGCTCCCCTCACAGACCAGACACGTCTACGCTGATGATGCCCCTACAGGCCAGGCGCCTCCCCCCTCCCGTACAGATTAGGCGCCTTACGCGAACAAGGCATTCTTTACACATCACTCATCAGGCGCCCCTCAGGGGCTCGGCACTCTTGGCGAGCATGACGCCCCTTACACATCAGGCACCTCCTCATATATTGGGCGCCCGTACAGGACACCTCAGGGACCAGACACGGCTACGATACAGTCGCCCCTTACAGACCCGTACAGATCCGGCGCTCCTCGGGAGCTCGGTGCCATTGGCGAGGAAGACGCCCCGTACACATCAAGCAACCCTCGTATATCTCAGGCCCCCTCTACAGGCCAGGCGCCCGTACGGGACACCTCACAGACCAGACGCGTCTACGATGCAGGCGCCTTTTTCAGCCCAGGCGCCCCCCCCCCCATCCTATCCCACAGTTCAGGCGTCCCTCGTACATTTGGCGCCCATCTGTAGACCAGGCGTTCGTACGGAACTCGTCCGCATATCTAAATAAACAAATGCATTGATATTGTTATGTTCTATCGCAGAGTCGCTATTTATTTATATGTTAGCGAACTGGGAAGGTGCTTGCTACTCATGCAGGTGAGACGGGTTCGATTCATGGCTACAGATGTGGTATTTTCTTTGCTCGCATGCGCTTTTTCTTCCCGCGCTTGTCCCTCTCCCTCATTGGCCGGTTGACCCCTTACCACGTCATCCTAACCTGATCTCAGTAGCGGGTCGGCAAGCGATGGGCAGTCGGCCTGCCGACTCGCTCCCGTGCTCGCTGGCTCAGGGCTACACTCTGAGGCGCACTCTTTGTCCTCCCATCCTTCCTGCGCGCGCTGGCTCAGGGCCACTCCCTGAGGCGCACTCCTTGTCCTTTCCTGACATCTCCTCGCACGCTTCTTGCTCATTTTGTCTCCTTGCTGGTGGAGACATGTAGCCACAGATCTGTTTGTGGCAAGCCGGGTTGCTCCGTCGTTTTCTGTGTTTCTATTGGTCTGGTCGATTTTTAGAATTAATAGATTAATTAGAATTAACAGGACAATTAATAGAAGGCTCGTTTCTGAGGTCCAGAAGGTGTTTTCGGTTGGCTTCTTGATGAGGTCCTGGGGCGCACGGCGACGGTGAAGCGTAACAACATAAATACCTTTAAATCCACAAATCCATTCTAAATAGATCGCGCCCCTGCTGGAGATCGGCGCCTCACTCTGAGATTAGCGGCCCTGGACGAATGACCCCCTCCCTCATTTGCCGTCGCGCTTCTACACCCCTGCTCCCGGTTAATGTTTGGCTGGCAGTGATGAGGCCAAGCATTCGTAAAATATTGTTCCCGAGGGTGTTCTCATTTTTGCCATCACCCATTATTTCAGGGACGAATTGTTCATAAATACACCAGAGGTCACAAATGCATTAACGAAGCGTCCGAATACTGCATGATACGGGCATACAGCGCCAATAAATAAAATGACAGTGCATTCGTCTGGAAAGACCGCGAACAGCCATAAGTCGGTAAAAAAGCTCATGATATTCCTCATGAACCGGGCGGAAATTTAAAGGATTATATGATTTGCAAAAACAACAGCAAGATTGACTTAAGATTCTTTCTGTGATATGCGTGACATTGCCGCTGGAAATGTGCACCCGTATTCAGTGTCCAGAACGCCGCGAATTACCTCCTCCATGGGAGAGGCACTAATACCGCTATCAGCCCCCTGAGGAGAGGGGAAATCAACACGAGAATCCGATTAAAGATATCGCACTTCATCGCGGCGAAAGCAAAAGCAGTTGCAAAAAAACCGAGGAACCGATGAGAAATCGAGGCCATGAACCCATGGCCGGTGTACGATATCAGTGTCCGCTGTCTGCAAAGGTGGCGGTCTCATGAACAAGTTCACATACGGCCAGAGTCCCTTGCCAGAGTTTCGCCTGCTCCACCTCTGTCGGGCCACCTGGCCAGACGTTTGTTTGTTGTGCGTTAGGACGCACAGCCTCTTGGGCTCAGGCGTACGTGTCTTGAGTAAGACTTTAGTCTTGTGTCTCGCTGGGCATCGGTCAAGCTCAGTTCACACGAACGGCAGAAACGCGCGGCTATGTGCGGTTCTGCTGCTCGAACGGCCCCGCCTTTCTCACGACCGCCGCAATTCACCGACTGGTGACGTCTCATGACGTATACAGATATCTTCATTGGCCATCGGCAATGAGCGATCCCATTAGCCATGTTGGGGATTAGAGACGTTTCCAGTGACCGATCAATCCATGCGTTCAAACTATCCCCTTCATAGTGCAGTAATCAGCGTGCTGGGCTCCGAATCAGAGGATCACGTCATCGAGTCCAAAAATTCCGCAATATTTTTGAGGTCGCTACACATACATAGCCATCTCTGTGACGAAATACGATATTAGCAAACACGTCTCCGTCGGCTGTTGCAGAGCGCCACCGCCCTGCCGCCGCGGCAGGCAAAGCCCCTGGTGTAAGCTGGGTTTCAGTCTGATCAGCCGCCTGGGACGCCTCACCGCCGCTCGGCCAATCAGGAGACAGGGCCTGTCTCACCCCTGTCGGGAACGCTGTGCCGGCACGTGCAGCAGAGGCCACCGGATACGTGTGGCAGCCAGGGCGACCGGAAATGGCATTACAAATTAAAATGGGAGGCACTCACCGCCAAATCGCACATTGGGGCATTGTCGTTCAGGTCTGAAATGTGCACAGTGAAGGCGCATGTTCCCTCCAGGGACGGTTTTCCGTTGTCTCTAGCCTTGACCAGGACTCGGAGCTCCTTTTCGTTGTCTGGTTCTTCCCGGTTGAATGACTGTGCAGAACAACATCGATGTAATTATACACATGGCCGCGTTTTGGACACTTCGTTTCAGTTTCACCGCAAAAGTAAAAGTCAGTGAAATAAATGATTACATGAATCATAAAGGAACGGCAGGGGACATAATGACCTCAAATGTAAATCTGTTCGGGTAAAAAATACAGTAATTCTTCGTCTCATAAGGCCAGTTCACACCGGGACGACCGGAGCGTGAACGGAACGGGAACGGAACGCGTGAACCCTAAGTAAATTTGGCACCTCTCGCTCGTTCTGAGACCAAAGCTGTGTGTACCGGAAACCGAAAACACCACGGAGACCCGCTCCGTTTCGCGAAAACGCTTTGACGTTGAAAGATGGATTATTCTATCCTTTTGAGGGAATCGTCAACAGAGGGTGGGCGTTTCATCTTCGCGCCTCCGTTTTTGCAGCAAAGGATACGGACTTGGGGTGTTGATTGCAAACACATTGTGGTTTATTTCGCTGTTCAAATTATGATATTGTGGTGAAAGATCCTAGGGCTCTTCTACATCTTCCTTGACGTACTTTCTGCTATTAAGCTTTCATGCGTATTTCCTGAACAGGTGCAATATAGGCAAGAAAGGGTACCATATTGGAACCATGTTCCTCAGCTCTCATTTACCTACCTAGGTGGTAGAAAATGCTGAAATTACGTAGCTGGTCTATGCAGTCATGTTCCAGGTGCCAGCTCTGGTGACCAGTTTACCCCCACCGGGGTCAGAAAACTATCATTTACAAGTGAACCTATCGCCAAAATACTTTAAGGACGGTAGACAAAAGAAAACAAAATGTAAAATATTTAGAGCAAGCCTGTAGAGAGGCCCTGTCGAGATGTAGGGGGTACCCTGTCAGCCTGTGGGTGCTCCTGCCAGCTGGTGAGGCCCCTGCCAGCCTGTAGAGGCCCCTGCCGGCCCTTAGGGGCCCCTGCCAACCTACAAGGGACATCTTCCTGGTCTGTAGGGACTCTTACCGGTCTGCAGGGTCCCTGTCGGCCTATAGGGCCCCTGCCAGCCTGTAGGGCCCCCTGCTGACCTGTGTAGAGGCCCCCTGCTGGCCTGCAGAGGGCCCCGTGCCGGCCTGCAGAGGGCCGGCAGGGGCTCCCTGCCGGGCTTCTGGGCCCCTGCTGGCCTATAGCAACCGCATGCCAGTCTGCATTATTTCCTGCCGGCCTATGGAATCCCGTCGACCGTCGAAGGCCCCCTGCCGTCCTGAAGAGGGAACCCCTGCTATCATGTGGGGTCTGTACGTTCCATACGTTTGTCAAACATAGGCTCCATATGTCTGTCCATAGGTCTGTAGGTTCTATAGGTCCCCCGGCGCCTGTAGGGTCCCCTGCCGGTCGATAATGGCCCACTTCCTGCCTGTAGATGGCTTACTGTCGGCATGCACGGGCCCTCTGCTGGCCTGTGGGGGGGGGGGGGCATATACAGGCAGGCAGAAGGTCCCTATCACCCTGTAGGGATCTCCTGAGGTCCACATCTCTGCGAGCCTATTCGTGCACAGTCCAGCTTGCGATTTCATAAAATCAGCAATTAACGTGTGCTTCATATGAGCTTTAGTGTTCGATAAGACAGCCGAGGAACCGGAAACGGAACGAAACTGAATTTACATTTTTATTGCTCTAAACGCACCAAACTTTGACTGCCACGATTTCAACAGATTTTCCGTGTTTCGCCCCAGAACGGTTCTGATGGTCAAAGTCTGATGTAGTCCCGTGACGAAATGATAAACTGCACGCGTTCTCCCATTGCCCACACAGATGAACATACCTTGCGTGTAGTGAGCCTTCCAGTTTTACTGTCGATGTGGAAGTCTCCCGAAAAACTTGAACTGGTCACCAGTGAATAGGTCAGTTCGGCATTTTGACCTTTGTCGGCGTCTGTTGCCTTTACCTGGCAAAAGTACAGTATGGCTGGTTGATGGGGCAGGCGTATCTTATCGCACTTTACATCCATAAGGCACAAAAAAATCAGCAGTTCCCGATGCGTTTGTTTCCCCCCTCAAGAATACAATAAAACCTCTCTTAGAACACACAGCCAAAGAGGGCATACACAGGGGCGTGGGAACATCAGGAAAGGGGGGAGAGACGTTTTCCTCATAAGGCCAATGTTGAATCCCCCCCCCCAAAGAAAAGCGGAGGCCCATGGCCCCCAGCCCCTCTGTTCCGTCATCCGTGGACATACATTTTGCGAGAGTTTCTCTGACATTTATGCTATCTTAACCTTATTCTGGACCGGGGAAGGCTTAATATGTACTCCATGAGACTTTTCGCCTGCAATTTCTGATTCGTTTGAAATCGGAATGAAACTTGGTAAATTTTCCTCACATTCTATTTTGCATGCATTGTGGCAAATTTGAGTAAGCAACCTTATCAGGAATGGGTCCAGGAAGAGTTTTTTCGGAGGCATGGTCGGTCATTTTTCGTCAGTTTTGAGGCATTGAATTCCACTTGCTTGATGCGATGTTCTATGAATCAGGCCACCATGTTTTTCGAAGCACCCGCTCATTTTATGCATTATGACACATGTACTGCATGATATAAACGTTGTCGCGTATCCCGGGGAGGAAAAGGGGAGCTCAAGATATCACTTTCAGCAAAGTAGCTAACCTACATTGCAAAATCAAGAACAGATCTAATAGCATGTATTGCACTTATTCATCTTTGTTTCTTTTGAGATGTAAAGGCAGCATAACAACAGGGGAGAATCAAGGGGACCAAAAATGGGCATACAGTAGGCCATGTCACGAACCTAACTTCCATATAATGAGATTCCAATGACTTCCATGGAATGGTCTGCGACTTTTTGTGAAGAATGTCTTAAAATATAGTCCACGATGCACATTCATGTAGGGGGGCTGCGCGACTCGAACTTGTTGCCCATCCCCTGTGAATGCGGGATCGGCCGCCCTGGCCGGCGCCGGTTCGTGCCGGTCCGTCCGTCCGTGTTCCGTCCGTCCCGGGCCGATCCGTGCCGGCGCCCGGCGGGTGTAGTGCACCTGGGCCGGCGTGGCGCCGGTCCGGACGTGTGCGGATTGGTCAAAGCGTCGCTAGTCACGTGATGTGCAGTCGAGGTCGGGCCGCCGGGTCGCGGGAAAGGGGGAGTCTGGCAATTGGGTTCGGGCGGCGCGGGCGTAATGGAGTCGTACCAAGCAGGGCTGAAATAGAGCTGCACGTGAGAAGTCTTTGTGTTTGATACAGAAGATCACGCTTACATTCACACAGGAGGATCCAGGGAACCCCACTTGGGGCCCATATATAGTGTCAGGCACCACGGTGCCGCTCTTAGCATTATAAATGAGAGTGATAGACGCGCTAAAAGGAAATTTCTCAACTCCCTTCAGACCCCTCGCATTGTCCCTCTTAGTTATTATTTCTACAAATGTGCATGTTGGTTCGCAATAACTGTGTTCAGCTGGCCAATGGTCATTGCATATATGCAATCAAGAAACGACCCTGAACACACCGGGAGACACTGTATTACTGAATAAATCAATTACAAATCACAGAGAATATTAAACTCAACGTTTCGTTCTTGATCCATCATCAGGAGTAATCCATGAACTTCAAACTTCAAGACGCATGTAAAACAAGGTGAGTGATAAACAGATAAGTTACCTCAACACGGCAGACACTCGAAAACCACGAATACGGTATCACACAGCAGGTCAGTGCGTGCAATAAATAGGCCTCAACTTTATTCATGCCCGAAACATGAGAAATTGAAAGTCTTTGAGTGACAGTAAGAACCAGATATATCTATGCATGGTTCACTAATTCCGCAGCTGGCGAATAAGCCATCTTCGACAAAACCTCCCCTCCACCCAAAGAAAAAAACACAAGCAACAACAAGACATGATATCTCAAGAGGGTTAGACGAACCAGATGTATATCTGTGGTTCTCCGAACTAACAAATGACCGGACTCCAAGCGATACTAGCGTAGCTAGTAATATTGCGTACCATGATGTTGTCTATGAGTTAAGTTATGGCCAAAAATTTCTGACCTATACAATTTCCAGGACTTTAAAGTCAGCGTTGTCTCTCGCTGTTCACAGAATTTCTACCACGAAATAAATGTTGGTGTCATTTTGTCACATGCCAGGATGTATGTCACTCATGTGCTCACCTAGGGGAGTGTATGCTCTCCAAAATCTAACATCCCCCACGTGCTCGTTGTATCGATCTCCGGTACTACCCTTGGCTTCTCCGACATCAAAGTTCCAGGAGAGTAGTTGCATGTAATCTTATATACTACGGCTTTAGTGTACACCCGCCTTTTAACCATTAGTGCAAGTGTGGCACCTTCTCCATCAGCAGGGCACGGTGGGTTCTCCAGAGCTGAACGTACCAAAAATGATTTCATTGTGGTTCCGCTAATACACTCTACACTAACACTGTTTAGACGGGAGCAACGTAAGATCGTGCTCCCCTTTCGACATAGTTTGTTATCAACAAAAGGAAGTTTCTTGTGAACATAATTGGTTCTGTTGTCGTTTTTATGAAGACTTTACTGGAAGGGAGGGGACGTATAGCACAAGCAATGCAATGCACCTGATGTGCGGGACACCCGTTTTGTAAGAAAAGAGCCGTCATTTTCGCTAAACTTCGCGTACATGAGCTGGCATAGGACGAAACTCGTGCTATCCTCCTCATTTGCGATGTTGAAACGGCTTCTTTAGTGGCCATTGGCTGGGCCAAATCATCATGCAGGGTGACAGAGGCCGCCACGGGTTTGAAATATAGCTCGGAGGTGTAGTTACCATCCCTCTGAACCACAGACAAGTTATGGAGAAAATGGAGCGGTCTCCTTTGCTCGGTGTTCTCCAATGAAAACGATATGCTAGCATGTTGTTGGTTGATGTGTCAGAAGTTTCGTACAGTCTTGTACACTGATACCGATTAGGCAAATGGCGTGATAGATTGATCTCGATCAGGCGTACTAAGGCAGTTATCCCTTCATGTATGGGAATGTTATCGTTAAGATTTGTCATATCTGGGGCGAAAACGATGCCGCCCGTTGACAGTTTGGTTGGGAACTTTTCTTCCGCTCTTTTAAGATACGACTCGGCGTTGGGCAAATATGCAGATATCATTGACTGTGGGGTCTCCACACGCTGACACAATTGGCTGCCGTGGGGTTTCAAATTTGTGGTGTTTGGGTAGTCCGTATAATTGCGCAGTGCCGCGGGAATGAGGAAGCAGGTAAGACACGGTGTCCCTAGATAACTTCTCCATTAATTTCTTTGATGATAGCACATGTTCCCATCCCGAGACGTGTGGTGGAATTTGGTTGACAAGGAATGCTCTGATATTCGTCGGTTATTTGTCTTGCTTTTCAATGCAATCGTTTTATAGGCACGAAGAACCCCATGCATGTGTCCGAGGGCTTTGCGACTTTTAGGACCTTTGTTCTTCACTCCTTCAGTTTATCCTCTAACTGAGCCGTTGCTTTCGTTCATTGGCATGCAAGGGTGTCGGCGAACGCAGGACGAAGTTTACCTGAGTCTGTGTTCGAGATACCACGTGATACATTTCCCTGTGGCTCCTGGCCAGACGCCTGCCGTTTTGAGTGCCTGACACGTCTCCACCGCAAACCATAAACCGTCCTCTCAACGCACGATTCTACGTTTTACGTTCGGGTTAACGTTAGCGCTCCGCGCGCCGCGACGCCGTTCTTCTCAGTGTGATTGCGCGTGCTGCAGTCTGTGCTGCGATTTATGAGCAGAGAGACGTACCATTTTGTCAAGGTCTGAGTAAATATCGTACGTAATTCAAAAACGCGGCATGATCATGGAAACGTCATCGTTCACTGTGACACTTGCCAGTCAATTTAGATCAGGCAAGTGAAAGATGAATGTCAAGTTTAGGGGCGGATCCAGCAGCTCCGTTTTAGGGTGGTGGGGGGGGGGCCAAACCAGAGTTTCCTGGGTCTAGATGCAAGGTCAGCGAAGTCGTTGACGGAGGGGGGCGTGGAAGACGCTGGCCGCGGGTTCGGATGTACTTCGGCGGCTGAGTAAGGATGGTAGGCCAACGACCGGGGGGAGGGGGGCGACCATAGGTTAGATTCGGAGTTCCAGCAACTTCAAATTCTGGTTGAATAGAAATACCTATGCCTTTTAGGGGGGAAAATGACCATTTGCCCCCCAATCGCGGTTGGGGGGGGGGCGTGGCCGAAATGATCCCCCTGGGTCCGCCAATGGTCAAGACCAGACGGAACGCTCTGATGTGCCACCGATGTTCGTGCTTATTGCGGTTCAGCCCGTACAGTTGAAGACTTGTAACCAGTCTGAGGCGAGCAGATAACGTATTTTCAGGAATGCTGGTTAGCTTGTCACCTTATACCAATTGTCTAAAGGCCACTGCCCGGTGACAAGTTTGAACAGACCATTGGCATCCGCGGCCGTTTAACACGGTGGCAGTAGCGGGAACGCTGGACATGACACGATTTGACACGACACAATCATGACACATGACAATTTATGAGATGACCTTGAAACCAGAGCGCCACGAATCCTCTTTTTCACAACTCTATCAAAGGCATCATCTGGGTACATTCAAGGTACATGTTTAGGGAAGTGTGTGCCAATGGTGACAGATTCCAGGGAAAGCAGCACAGGCCAAATAAAAGAAAGATACTATGTAATGCTTAAGTATCCGCCACGCTTTTGGCAGAGCATGTTAGCCCTTTGGATGACACCTTGGATCGTCAGCTGATACAGCTGACATAGACAAAATGAGGATAACTAGGGCAGGGCTGGTGTAGTTCCTGGGGCAGGTGGGACTGCTATTGCCAGCAGGCCGGAGCAGCCACCTCATGTAACAGCATCGAGGACCGGTACCATTGAATTGTGTTCTCAGCCATAGTCGCCACCTTTCAGTCCTCCAGGACAACAACAGAAAAGCATCCGAGCTATTCCCTAGGGACAGGGATGGATAACAGGGACGCGGAACACGCGGACTTCAGCCTGAGGGAATCACATGCCGCTGATCGCGTTGATGCATTATTGCAGAGAGTCACGGGTTGATTACTTATTCGTCCCACGGAGCCATCACCTGCTTTTGTTAAACCTGCGCCGCTGGGTGAGAAAATGGGGGCCTGTAACCTTGCTGATGCGACGAAAGGCGGGAGGGGGGACGGACCGCAGGGGTGGACGGATGAAGGGACCACCTCAATATACAGGTGCTGCACAGGGATTGGCAAAAACAGCTGGCCTCGGAGACAAGCAAATTTTCCATCACCAATACGACTGACACTAATCAACCGAAATTTCGGCCCACTCAGTGGTGGGAAAGCCGTTTGCCCGCTGTTTTACGTAACCCGGAGTAGGTAGAGGACCCGAACGTGACAGAAGGTGGGAATCAGCTGCCTATGTGATGAACCAGAACTGACCAGCTTCATTCATAAATGTTCCGAGGACTGAATGGCACGACTACTCTATCCCGGCAGTGGAGGGAGCCCGCTGTTCACAGCAGGCGACAGCTCCACAATGATGGGCGTGAAATGCCACAGCTGTGGTTCAGAGGACGTCACCGTCTGAACATGCCTGAAAAGGTTACCGGCGTCGCCACGCTGCTAAGCGCATTGACTAGGCCAATGTTGCCCATTGTCTCAAATGTTCCAATGTTTTCAGGTCCCATATCCTTGTAATGAAGCGCCGGAGCGTCAACGGAGGCTACCGGCGCGTTCGCAGGGCTTGAACTGACCTAAAACCACTCTTATTGGTAAACGCAGAATTGCAAAGTTGCAACCAAACAGCGCAGCGGCGTTTGAAATTGCAGCAAAGCGGTCACACGCGCCTGGACAAAACAAGAAATACACTTACATGGATGCAAAACATAGTACAGCCGTTCGAACAAAGTCCTTCGGTCTTAAGTTCAGCATGTGACGGCCAATGGCCGTTGTTGCCAGGAAACCGTCCAAAGAACTAAAAGAGTTTAGTTCCTCTCGAGCTGAAAGGATTAATACTAACCTCGATAACCAGTGTACCGGCGTCTTTGTTCTCTTCCACCTGAGGCCGGTACTGATCACAGTCGGGGAACTCGGGCCGGTGGTTGTTTACATCTGTAAAAGTAATCAGCCACAGTCACCGCGACGGATATCAACATCACAAGCCACTGCCCGTCCGCAGACTGCCTCTCAGTCTTCATTGAGAAAACCTGGCCGTACACAGCGTTGCTGCCAATGAAATCACTGATGGTCATAGCGTGGGACCCTACGGCCAGGTATTTACAAGAAAATAACATTGCTGATCAGTCTAAAAAAAGATATCGGCGCCGGCCACTGTTCTCAGACAGACACCAGGCTCTGGACATAGAACATTGCCGCAGTCGGCGGAGAGTTTTAACATGCGCTCTGGCGGAAGGGTCAATGTGACCCATCTAGGGTTTTTCTAAACATGTCGCGAACGCTGCTGAGCAGGCGAACCAAATTTAGCCCATCTGTACCAAACTGAATAGCGGATCTTTTGATGTTAAACCGATTGTCAAACTCACTGAAGATCGTCAAATTAGACCGGACTAAAGTCTGGTCGCCATGGCGCTCCCTTTTTGTACGTTCTTTAACTCTCCGCGAGGAACCCATTTGAGAAAAACATGATCTGGCACGTTGTTCAATCGGACGCTTGCGCTGACGGCTGCCAATCGATGAGTCGAAGAGCATTCGATAGTCAGCAACCGACCCGCATCAGACTGGTTGCGCTGGCGCTCACCGTTCGTAAGTGATTGAGCTCAATGCGCTCAGCTCATTTGAGAAGAACATGAATTGGCGCGTTCAAGACCGCCAAACGAGAGCGAGTGAAAGCCAGGGCATGATTCTCTTAGCCTACCATTTCCCGGGCAAATTTCAATCTGTTGTCAAAAAAATAAGGTTTTAAGGACGGACTTACGTCAGCGACAGGTAATTAAAAAAAAACTTGGTTGATCCGAGTTCAGGTCATGACGTCATGTTATGCTCAAAAGTTGAAAACTATATGTATTTCCAAACGCAAAACCTCCGCTCTAACCGTCTCAGCTTAATACCGGATATACATTAAAGGCCACTCCATGATGTACCAGTGAACCAAGTTTCAGGTCGACGTCAGACCACGTCACGGACTGATGATCAAGAATGCAGATACCCAAAAAAGGCAGGTACCCATTCTTGTAAAGCCAAGCAATGGAAAGCCACCAATTTCTCATTCAATGTCTGGTCCAAGGTCAAAATGGCACAAAACAATATGAGAGGATGACCGAACACACATTCCAATAGTTTTTACCTTTTCAGA
>CP099852.1:17653249-17698806 GCA_030062745.1 Capitulum mitella
TAATATCAGGTCAGGTCACGGAGCTATGACTTAAAATGTCAGTGCACGTACCCTATATCGCAAAAGCCAAAAAATGAATTTTTTGGAATAGAGTGAATTTAATCGATTAAAAACGTTTACAGATAATATTGAATGCACACGACATCATTCCAGGTGACCCCAAGGTCACTGGAGGTCATTTAAGGTCAAAGATCACAAGTTGATCTGAGAAACGTGTGACCATGACAGTTCCCCCTTTTTTATGTCCCTGGCACCGCCTATGCTAACATTATACAAACATTGTAATGCGATTTGTACTTCTTTAGCATAACATGACTAGCAGAAGCTAAAAAAGTGCTTTGGCCTCTTTTGTTCATTCCGTTATTGGAAAACTAATCCCCCTATTTTTGAAACCCTGTGAACGCCCATCAATTTTCTCAAAATTTCAAATTTGCATACCCATGGTAAAAGCCCTATCCATAATCTCTCGATTGATGCCAGTTTCATTGAAATCGGTCCATAAACAACGGAGTTATAAGAAGTCAAAAAGTACCCCCCATTTTGACATTTTTGCCCCCCTGTATCCACAAATTTCAAAATTTTGAAAACTTCTTTTTATAAAAATGTAGTTCACGTCACGGCAAATCGATTACCGTTTGTTGCGATGAAATCGGACAAGTAGTTCTCGAGATCTCAGGGGGGGGGCCGAATCCGCCCCCCCTGCCGGGAATCGGCCATACCGTCTAGCCCTCCGGGGATAGGGTTAAGACGTGTTTTGCAAAAATCAGATGAATCGTTCAACGTTTAATGGAATCGTGAGGCGACCAGATTACGGTTAAATACACTCCTGTGAATTTAATGTAGTTTAATTCGCCACCGGTTTCAAACCCGTCTCGTTTTCGTCGTCAGTTACGTTATTTACGTTGTTCAGACATCAATTGGGGTGACAAAAATGTATGGTTGAATAGTTTGTTGTCACGTTTCGTAGCTTTGGTTTCCGTATTGTTCTGTTTTGTTCCCATTCCTTTTGTAGAAGAAAACCAAAATGATGACAGGGTGACGCATGTGGCGGCAGTGCGTTTTGTGTAAAGGTTAGGTTACTCCGAGTGTTTAACGGCGATGAGCAGTGTTGCAATTGAAATAAGAAACCAACGATATGTGTGCTGCATGGCGCCATCCACGGTTGATTTACGAAGTTCAGCTTCGTGACCGCACCCTCGTCAACTGCATGGTAGGTCACATGGGGTGGCGCGACCGATCTGGCCTTGGACGAGGTGGCACGGATTTGCGGGAGCTCGGCTGTCGGCCAACCTGTAGTCAGCTGTCGACCGTAACCAACACAGGTGTGGCTTATAGATGTACAGTTATTACAAATTGTGGAGGCGTCAAAGAAATTGTATAACAAGGGGTTTCCAATATGAATTGGAAAGCTGGCAAATGCAATGGAAGGTACGGAAACAGTGAAACAACTATCGTGTTTGCTTTAAGAAGTACAAATAATCTTTTTGGTTGATTCTGCGATTTTTTGAACTAATTCTTGTTCATGATGATAAGTTTTGTCGGACATGCAACTCGGAGATTTCACGGCAGATGACACTCTGGAAGATTTTTTACACTGTATTTGAACCAGATCACCATTTGCAGCTATTCTGCATGCGGATTCCCTGGCGCCTTCATCACGTGACTGAATCACGAATGGCCGAAAGGGAAATGGTGACCAGCGTAAGATCCATTTCGCCAGAATATAAGGGTTTCGTTTGTTTAACTTCGGAACTCGCCTTGTTCAGACGCAGAGCGCAGGCTAGTTGTTCGTTCCACGGTTTTGCCGTTCGGTACGACCTTCAGTGAACACCAGCGCCTCTCTTCAGTAAATCAGCCCGGCCTATTACTGTTTGTAAGCAGAAGCCCCTGCGCCACATTTGTGCCATGAACACAATGTATGTCCTGCCGATACAAGCAGATTCTGACAAAAGTTGGAGGGTGAAGATCGTCACGGTCAAATGTCACCGTCAAGTGATATACATCCTGTTGCTTTTACGCCGACCTAGTGTCGTGAGCCATCTGGTGAACAGTCACGCTACTAAAGAACGGCTTTGGCCTATAGATGTCGCCCTGTCGCCTTAGATTTGTTGTGGTGCTTGAAGAATTATCATCGAAATCGAAGCGTCAATGTATTTTTGCAATGATTTTGTGGAAGGAATGCAACGTTCAGTGGTTTGATTCCTTCAGACTTACGAACGCTACATAAGAGTTGACTATTTTTTTCGGGTGCGAGGGGCCACGCATACTACCAAGGGAGGACGCATGCTTTAGCGTTTGTGTATTTTAACCTGTGGGTCATGGGCGAAGCCAGTCAAAAATTTCGAGAATTATTGGCCCATCTATGTGCACCTCACTCCATGTGGGCTCCCTGGACGGAAATATTGATATAAAATTTCACAGAGGACCACAGCCAGCTGGAAATTTCGGGGAAGGGGTGGGGGGAGGAGCTCTTGACCAATGGTCAAATCCTGTGCTATGAGTAAGGCTCCTGAACAAAAACAGCCAATAAAATTTTGGGACAACGGACGATTTCCGTTCTTAAACGTTGTTAGTTGCAGCCAGCTGGCTCTTTCCTGACTGTCGACGATCTTGCCAAAAACCTTTTACTGGGGCGGCCAGCCGCCAAGGGTGAGGTCCCCTATTTCTTTCCGTGTGCCTCGGCACCCACCAGGTCGGAATAAGTACTTACAGTGCAGACGGAGCACTCGCAACCTGATATGCTCAACAGAAGTGCAGCAAAGATTTTTCCGAGAGGGGACAAAGGCAAATACGTTACCGAAGGAGCACCAAGCCGTCATGTCCCGCCCGCCTCTATCCCGTCCGAAATTTATACAGAAGGTAGAAGCCCTTTCGGGCGGAAATCTCACGAGGCCAAAGAAAATTTTTTCGAAAAAATGTGGAATATGATACGCATTTTGGCACCACAATTACTTTCAGAAAACCAAACCTCTGCCCTCCACTCTGCAGGCCGTCAGGAGGCTCCTCTACAGGCTGTCAGAGGGCCCCTCCACAGGCCCTAAGGGAGTCCTTCCGCAGGCCGGAAGGGGACCCTAAAGGCGACGGCAAGGTCCCTGAATGTTAGCAGGGGCCTTCATGCCGACAAGGGGCCAGCTACAGGCAGGCAAGAGGTCCCCTCCGACCAGAAGGCGGCTCCCAAAGGCCGGTAGGGCCCTATAGAACAACAGTGGGCCCCCTGCTGGCCAGTAGGGTCAGCTACAGACGAGCAGGAGGCCATACAAACTGGCAGATGACCCTACACGCCGGCAGTGGCCCCTACAGGCCGGCAGGGAGCCATGCAGGCCGGCAGGGGGCCCACAGGCTGACAAGGTGCCCTACAGGCCGGCACGGGGCAATACAAGCCGACAGGGACCTCTATAGGCCGGCAGGGGATCCCACACAGACTGACAGGGATCACGCTTTAGACTGGGATCCATGTATTTCGTCTTTTATCTTCTCTTGTCTACCGTTATTAAAACATTTTTGCGATACCTTCACATTTTATAAGAGCAATTTTCTTACCTTGGTTGGCCCCCTTCAAGCATTTCTGGGAGAACCCTGGGAACCCTAGAACTCCCCTGGCTGTGCTCCTGGTGATGGCGATCGCGATTGTGCGACTAGAAGCGCCCTGTAAACAACGATTTTGCCCCTAGCTTTCGATGGTGACATCCCCTTAGTTGGGGCATGCCGTTGTGTGTACACACGGTTGACTTGTGTAACTGGTATTTGGGAAAAAAACACGATGATTGGCGCTGATGGTGAATGTTACAGCGTCGAGCCACTGGGCTGAAGTCAGGAACTCACAACCTGACAGGTCGACAAGAAATGACTGCCAGTGGGGATCTGGTGGACGTCCTAAGGGGAGGGACGCATCACATAAGCCAACCCCACACATTGGTGCTTCAGTCACATGTTCATGAGACGTCTTTGCTGACAGCTGACAAGATATTATGAAACATTTCTGGGTCGCCGCCTAAGTTGAAAATATCGCCGATCATCCGGCTTTATTGTGACATAATCCGTGTTTGCGACTCATTAATTGCTCATTAATAACTCATTGCTGGTTCTGATGATACAAATTTAATTCTAAATTTGTACTACCAGAGCCAGTGTACGGGTAACGAATTTGCCACTATGACGTGCAAAATGTTGAGTGCAAACAAATTCCTGTTTTTCTTCTTTTTCCAGTCGCCCGCAACGGTTTTATGCACTAATCTATCTCCATGTAAAATCAGGCAATGTTGGAAAGGTTATACGTTCCGACAAAATTGTTCGCCGTCAGTACAAAAACTCGGGTTATTTTTATCGCAGCCCCTCGTTGATTTCTTTGCTTTTGTAGAATTCATCTGATGCATTTTAACTCAGCTCGCGCTGACTGATCTTACTTACCTTACTGTTTGCGCTTGGCTTAAATTCTTTTAATTCATCAGCTTTCATGTTTTGCCAATGCGAAAGACGAATTACTTTCCTTTCATTGGAAGTAATTTTTGTTCTAGCTATCGAGTATTATGCTAAGACAAAACTATTTCCCTTTCTCTTTTCTGCACGAAATGATCTCTGCACGTTCTTTAATCCTGCAGTCGTTTGGTAATTTCGTCCTGCTGGTTGTCCTTGAAAATGAGGCGAAATCCCCTCCACGTGTTGGCGCGGATTCAGAATGTCGGAGCAGTGTTGGAAAACGCGTCCTACGGTTTCCTGAATCCGCATTGAGCCATAACAATAAGCAAAAACATGTCCATAGTGAACAAGATTGGGAAAAAGGGGGCATGCGACCCTGAACCTGTGGGTCCACCCTGGGTATGCATTTATAACAGTATAGACGGTGGCGATAAAACGCCACAAGAGCTAACAGTGAAGCCGTAAACCTCTGGGGTATGCAATCAACAGCATCAGATGCTCTGATTCATCAGTTATCTTATTTGTCATAGGATATGTCATGTGGAGCGAGGAAGTAGTTCGGGTGAGTCTTACCTTTACTAACAAAAAAATGGAAAAAAACTTGAACTGAGCAGCCGGTCAGGTCATAACGCTTTTTGCACAGTAATAACCACTGCTCCCGAATCACGAAGTTTCAGCGGAAGATTGCTCTATTTAGGAGTGTAACGTTTTTATCCACAACGCATTGGCCTACAAGTACTTTTGTCCACATCACTAGCCCGAAAATGATGCTGAGGTTTTGTAACTTTTCAATGGCGTTTCTGGACTGTCCAGCAAATACCACTAAATTTCCGATGCTTTGGGGTGCAGAATACAAAAAAGGCAAATGCATCTTATTTTGCGTTGCGAAATGCATCAAGAAAAACGGGCGTCGCAAACCAAGGTTTGAAATGTAATTCCAAAGGAGAGACGCGGTGGGTCGCGGTCGTCGTGCAGTTGCATCCATAGTGCGGTTTGCTTGTTGTGTAGGTTATTGAAATGTTTGAGCCGCAGGCGCTATTGAAACGAAATATGCTTAAAATAAGAAACCCATGCATCGTGCTCCAAATGCATGAAAATACACCAAGCAATTACAGAGAGAAATACGCTTAGCAATTACAGAAAGTCTGTAGTGTTTCCCTACTCTGGCAAAATGTTTTCGTACCTTGTCGATCTTGGGCTACTGTGAAATGTTTAATTACCAAACCATCAGGTCATTAATACCAATTTCTTCACTTTTCTTGTTAATTCAAAGAATGTACTGTTTATTTTGAAAGATATGAAACCTTGAAAACAAACATATGAAACGTCAGAAAAGAAGCTACTCTTGGTCCCTAAAATCGATTTCACTCATTCCCCATCCTGTCCATGACTGCCACGCCTTCGCGTCATTTGAACGGTAGTGTCGACGAATTCCCATAATGCAGAAGTTTCCGCGCGCTATTTTTCCACCTAGTTGACTCTCATGGCATGGCTGACCTCAATTTTTGACCGATCTCCACACAAGGTGCTCAGCCAACCAGAACATGATCTACTCGCCGTTTCGCAAACTGTCTAATTGTTTTCATTGCGCAAGCAGTAGCGAATAGCGCGTGATCACGTTCGTGCTACTTTTGCACAGGATCAGTTGTTGACGAGGTCGCGTTGAGGTCACTTTTTGACAAATATTGGCCGTGTCTGGCTAGAGCAATGTTATGGATCTCTTAAATGCTGCATAACTTATAAAGGGTAATTAGACGTTTTTTGTTCTTACATATCCCGAGTAATTCGTACACTTTGGTGAAATTATGTGTTAACTTTGTCCTGCTTTTCTGAGTAGTTCGGAAGAAATGCTTCACCTCCAGGCAAGCAAACAGTCATTGAGAAATCAGAAGTGCCACCAATTGCAGGACTGCGTTCGGTTGTTCTCTTGCCTTGCTCCTTTAATCCGCTTCCACGTGTCTAATCTTTGCTTAAGAACCTCTTAATTAAATGAAATCAGGTTTCAATGAAGAGCAAAAAATGTTGAATGTATTCAGGGCAAAACAAATTTGAAATGCAGCCTAATAACTGGTAATAAAACGTCACACATTCGCTCGTGTGAAAACCATTTTTCATGTTCCTATCATCAGCCAAGCCATACCCAATCTGGCCGATATCTGATGAGGTGCTGTTTGGCGCTCGTTAAAGACGGCGCCATGTGGTGTTTCCCGGCGGCCATCATATCGCCGCCGTGCGTTCGTCTCTCCGACCGGGAGGCGCCGTGCCAGCTGCCCGCCGCCGGTCGTCTCCGGTCACGTGCTCGTGTGCGACCCGCTGCGACCGGCGACAACTCGTCCCGCGCTGCCCGTGACTGGTGAGAGAGCGGGGTTGCAGCTGGCTGCTCGGCGCCGGAACCGCAGCCCGCTTTGCGCTCAGGTCGACGTCGGGCGGCGGCCCGGTGGATAAAGTGATTGATGAGCCTTGCTTGCATGCCTGGTGGACGTGTTGACCTGCAGAGGTACGCTCGCGATTTCGACGGAGAAGCTGTGGAAATGTCGGTGACGTGATATATCTGATATGCCATGGGGCTGTCGTGATACATCGTCAGTATCAAAAGCCACAAGAGACAGCCGCTGGGCGATCTTTCGACAGAAATATTTTCGACGGATTAGGCTGTTGTCATGTACACCCGACGCTTCTCTCTTCTGCCACAGTTGAAACCTGTTATCTAATAAGGTGTTGAGATGGTTTCATGTTCATGAGGCTAAGCAGACCATTCCTCTCGTTTGACGTATACCACCTCTGATTTCTGATAATATACAGTGTTTGCAGGACCACGGCTTTTAATATGTGTCTCCCCCCCCCCTCTCTCTCTCTCTCTCTCTCTCTCTCTCTCTCTCTCTCTCGTGTCCGCCTCCCCTCGTCGGTGGTCCGGCCGCCTGACGTCGGTGGCGATGCTCAGACCGAGGGCGGACGCCCCCCAAGGACGGCAGGGCCCGCTGGCCGCCTCCGTCTCAGAAGAGAAAGGCCGCTCGTCCGGACCCGGCCGCCGAGCGTCCGACGCCGGCGGCGGTCCGGCGGCGGCTCCGAGTCCGAGCCGCCCGGCGAGCGGCAGCAGCACGCGCCGGTGTCGGGAAAACGACTCTACCGAGGCATTCGCGGATACGCCGGGAGACGCGCTGTATCTGCCGCCGCTGCCATGCGTCGGGTGCCGGAGAGAGCAGCGGGAGTGTCTGCACTGACGCGCCTGCGGAGATCGAGATCACATCAGGCAACGCGCCGTCGGCGGGGACGTCGAAGATACGCCAGCAGAACAGATCATTTCGGCGGCAAAGTCGGATAAGTCATCAACGGAGAGATGTCCAGCTCAGATCTGGCACAGTACGCCTTGTGTCGTCATGACCGGCGTTTCATAACATTGTGACGCCACGATAAAATGACCACAATCGGATGAATCCACTAGCGCTGGAGCAAAAACTGGAGACGGTCCGGCCATTCCGTGGGTCGGACCTCGACCCTTTAGTACGCGATCACACCGTTATCATGCAAGCCATGAGCCAAAAGATCGCCACGGCCAAAAACCGGCGTATGTACGGGCCTTGCAATCCCACGGCTGATAGTCCACATGTTTTTGCCGGGGCAGAATGTCGAAATCGAGCCACCGAGGCGCCCTGCCTTAGAAAGGATCAGTACTAGTTCTTCGGCTTCTCAGCGATGCTAGCACGCATTATATACGAATCATGTTGGCCACTAGAGAGTACTGCATATCGACTTCATGGTTACGTGGGGCGTTACTTGGTTTTACATTCTGTCGTCGGTATTCCCCGTTTGGTTATGCCATTTTTGGGGCAGAAATTGTCCCCTATTTAGTTCCGAAACGTTCATGATGTATCGTCACTTTGAAGTCCAGATCACTGGAAAGGACACAATCTAAGCGTCATTGAAACAAAATCTTAAAACCGACTTTTGAGTTCGGCGTTCGATACTTTCCGTAATCCGACGGCACGCTGGACAACCTGACACGCATTGAAGTCGGCCATATTTCTCGGTCAGTAGCCGTTTCCTAGCCATGCGTGTCATATCTACGAACCCCGTGAGTCTGACACCCACCCGTGTCGTACCCGACTGTCGTTACGGTCGGCCGGTCCGTGTGACAGCCGTCCGGGATGCAACCGTCACATGGACAGCCGTCTGGAGGAGGCGAGCCACACGGCACCGTCCCTTGGCCGCCGCCGCCGCTGTGCGTCCTTTTACTTTCGTCTTGGGCTCGGCGCGCCAGGAGGCAGGTTAGCGCCGAAATCGACCGCCAGCGCGGGAACCGACGGCATTGGCTGCGCCGGCACGGTCCTTTGGCGTCTGCCGAGTGAGAGTGCCCCGCAGCGTTGGCACGGACCGGCGACCGTCTTTTTATGCTGATGGATGACGGGTGATGTCTCAATGCTGCGGAGATGGCCGTTTGGTTGTTGGCCGTGCTGAACTGTATTTGGCCCGTATCATTCGCGCCGTTTCCGATGTCCGTCTGAACGGAGCCTCGGCTGGGCCACCTGACTGTGGCTTCCGCCGGAGGTTCTGTCGACTGACCTTCGTATCTCGGCACGACTTCGGCATTGTGGTCAGCGGCCACGAGGACGACGTCATCAACGTGTGGGACATGACGACGCGGCAGCTGCGCTTCAAGCTGGGGGACCATTCGTGATTCCGCGTGACCGACATTCGTCTGCAGGAGGACCGGATCCTCGTGGTACGGATCTGGGTGCGCGTGTAGGTGGAGTTGGCTGAATTTCTTTGATGCATGGATGGTGCTGTAGCAGAAATGGACTGGACTAGCTTCACATGCGCTATCATAACGTGTGCAACTTTTAAATCTACATCGTAAGCACATCTTTTTTTCCTGACATGAGTTTGATTTGTTCTGGTTTGTAAATTTTGCTTTGTTTCCTGACCTAACAACAGGTAGGTGCAAGTGCTCTTCCGTACCCATGTCACCTATTTGTAGTTGTATACCAAACTGAAACATTCAAAAAACACGTTTGGGTTTGGTCGTCCTTCTGCTGGGTGTTCATTTCCAACGTTTTGACATTTCAGCATGCTGTAGGTTTTCGATTAGGAGAGATAGGAAGCCAGTAATGCCTGTAATGTAATGCCGACAATAAAAGTAATGCCGAGATCCTGGACCACTCCATTTAATGCATGTCTGCATAATCCATTTCTTTTCATTTGAACTGACTGGAACGAACTGTGACGTTGCCTTCCCGTCTCTGAGTAAACCGCTGCACTGGTGTTCGTCTGGCCGTGTGGTCGGCTGTGCTGGTTTGATGATCGGTCATGACCGGCTGTTTCCCGCTGCCGCCTCCGTTCGTGTCCGGGCGTCTGATGCCGCGGCACTGACGAACCTCTGCCACGGCAGGCTGGGCGGCGACAGAGGACATGGCAAGGAGGTGACGGATGTGCGTCTGCTAGCCGATATGGCCGTCACCTCCTCCATGGACGGCTTTGTCAAGCTCTGGGACTGCCAGAGCGGCGCCCTGCTGCGCGACCTGGTGGCGCCCGAGCTCAGCAATGGCCACGTCGGAGATCTCTGGGTCAGCTTGAGCCGGCTGGTCTGCAGCATTGGGAACGACATGTTCGACCAGCTGGCGTTGCTCGTGTTCGACATGACGCCGCGCGGCGCCCTTGACGGTGGGACCTGAGACGGGCCGCCGTGGACCGCGGGAGGGTCCGGCCGTTCTACCAGACTCGGGCCGGGTCTGGTAGAACGCTGCCCACCCTGTGGTCTGTCGTGCTCTGGATGTGAACACTGAGGCTGTCATTTTAGGTGCGGAGCGAGCTGGCGTCTGCCGACTTAGCCGAGTTGCGCTTGGCCATTCCAGCGAAGCGCAACTCGGCTATTCAGCATATTCAGCATGAAGCCTTGTCATCACTGCCTTCATATGTGTAGTACTAATGGGATGTCTGTTTTCCAAAAGTGTTAGCGTGTCATGGAGAGTTTTAAGATGGTCAGTGAGTATCCATAGCAGGAAACGTCAATTTGTGCACGGAATTTTTAACCATGTTTCCGTTGTTTGAAAGGCTAGATTGCCATTACTTCGCTTTTTTAACTTTTTTCACAACCGTTTTAACCGTTTTATTCGTATCCTGCTCTTCTTCATTTGACTCTGCAGTAGCAGGTAGGCTTCTTTTCATATCGATATTGATATTCACATTCAGCATATTCTTCGCAGCACCGTTACGGTCGCAAACTGGTGACTGTGCCTTAGTGAGGATTATTGTCTGTTGCCAATGCTATTGTCGCAGGGAGATGTCCCCTGTGTGCAAAGCGGACCATTGCTTGACGAGACATATTATGATGGCATTGCTGATCTTTAGCTCATGTTTGTGCTCATTCTTTATGCTTATGTTTATGCTTTACGCTTCAGATGTGCTATCACAAAGACTGGGCAAGGTCTCACCTGTGACGAACATCGCAGGTGTGTTGGAGAGGAAGGTTTGCAGGGCCTTCGTCGTGGCGATTTCGAAATAAAGGGTAATTTTGCTGGTGTTACGTGCTGTGATTTTTAATGCACTCCTTTGTCCGACTGCTGAACTCCAGATACGATTAGTTGCGCCAGAGGGTGAGTACGAGAAGGCGAGAACTCGCCTATTTTGCCGTTTGAGGAATCGTCTTAAAGCACGGAGCCGTCCGTGTCGCCCTTGACTTTTGAACGATGACGGCTGTAGCGATATACGTTTTCCTGTTGTCTGTTCTTCAGGTGGGCTAGACGTTTTCATTCGCGTGACTTCGGTGTTTGGTGCATTTGTTTTGCGTCAGAATGTTATCATGGACCTGGAACGAGAGGACGAAGAGGATACTTAATTGCTGAAGAACATGACATGTGCACATATGTTAAATTAGTGAAAAATGTCAAATACAACGTACGTATCGTAACTGCACCATGCAAGACCCCACATTGCACTTCCGATCGTATTCTGAAAAGGTAGCGCGTACCTCTGGCACAGGGATGTTGCCAGGGGAGGCCGTGGGTGTGTGGCTCCCGGTCGGCCAGTGCTTCCCCCCCCCCTCCCTGCATACATTCACGACTGACAGCCAATCCGCGCCGGCCCCTCCAGCCTGGCGGCCGCGACCCGTGCCCAGCGGGCTCAGGAATGTAACGGCCTCGGGCGTTACGCGGCCCGGCTCGGCCGCGGGCCAGAGAGACGGCCACGGTACACAACGAAACACCACACCTCCCCCCAGACGAACGAGGGTTTCATCAAGACATGTACCGATGGGGTCGCAGGAAACGCCTGTTGAGTTGCGCACGATGTTTTCTGTTGTTGTTGCTGTCCGGCTCATCCATCATAACTGCAGATGCTGATTACAACTATACCATTCGAATTGCTCTACGACTTTTTTTCGTGGTGGCCGGCCGTTTCGCGTTACATATCTGTTTTGCCGCCGTCTGCTCCCTGTGATGGTTCCGCGGTCACGGTCGAACGGTTGCTCGAAAGAGTTGTGTTGTTTTTATCGGCTTTGGGCACTACGGCGACCTCAGGCATTTCACACGTGCCCATCCGGACTGTAGTCGTTTCCTCCCCTGCAGTCTGCGAGTCCCCGGCCGGCTAACGGCGCGCTGGCTCGAGTGGCGGAAAGTGGAGGGCACTAGGGCACAGCGCCTCCGACTGTATGCTCAAAACAAATTCATTTCGCACCACTCATAGCAAATTGTTTTTCCGCGACGGCGTCGGCCGTGCTCAATCCGCAACGACGTCCAGAGGTTGAAACAAGCAATGGCATACCGTTTGATCCGGGCAGTACTTAACAGACTTGTTTAAGTTTTTTATTATGGTTTTGTCATTTTGGAAGCAAATTTGAAATCAAAGTGCAGGATTTATTCTGAGTTGCCAGTTTTTCACACATCATGCACTGAAATGAGTATTTTACCGTCAAGGTCGTTTTTAATGTAGTCACTAAACCGAATTTACACTCCGTTTGCAAAACTGCGCATACGTAGCGATAACCAGGGTGCTCAGAAAGCACTGCGTGGCTCTCAATCGTCAGCTTTCTCACCTCAGGAATCCAAAAGGGTACAAGAGCCTGGGCACTGAGGCAAGATGCTCAGCACATGTGAAATGAGTATCGTGACTGTTTTACCATGTAAGTCACGATTTAACCCTCGCCAGCTATCTGATTTTCGTCACCTACGCCAGTCCGTGCGAAGGGGGCGGTTTGGTGTGACCCACAACGCTTTTCCAGACCAGACGTGCTAAACGAGAAAAAGTACTAGATAGCCCTGACTGTCCTCTACATCGTTTGCTTAGGTCATTGTACGATATCTCTCACGGTTCACCTGTCAGGCTAGGTCAAGCGAGGTGAGATCCAGTTTACGTGATTTGCATGGCACTCTCAGGCATTCACACGGCAACGCTTTATAAAGTCCTCGTAGATTATCATTGTGTACAAGTGGTCGGGGAAGGCGAAAAGAGGTCATACAAGGTCAGCTCGACCTTGACCTCGAATGACGTTGAACCAGCGTTGCACTGTGCCGTAGCAGTTTCCTTAAATGGTAAAAGATCAAGTTCCACCACTTCAGACGAATTCCGGGACTTGACCCAACATGGCTTTGACCTTGAATGACCTCGTACCCGCTACAGACATAAACCATGTTTGCAGAAAACCATATGATACCTCCCAACACACAATGAAAGGAACATCGCGGCAGATGAATTTCCACGGAGTGTGCCCTGACGTGACCTTGACCTTAGATGACCTGGGTCCTGCAATGGGTGTGAAAGGTCACCGGATAATCGTGCAGTAATTCGAGAACCACTAGGAAACTACAGTGTGAACTGAAGTCAGCTCCAAAGCACTTTGTGACGGTCCGGTTCAGATTTTCGACATTTGTGACCTGCATGCCCATAGGAATAGGCATAGGCCACAGCCCAATGACCTGACGTGACATCAGCTGCAAGGTTTCAGGGCATATGTAGAAGGTTCAAAACTCATGTAGTCAAAATTGCAGCCGATTCGGGTGATTGGTTCAGCATCCATCCCAGAAAAGTCGGCGGGGAGTTGCATCAACCCGCCGGACTCAGTCCGGAGGTTGATATATTAGCATCCTGACGGACGTACGCCGGAAGCATGTAGACAGGCACGATACGCACAGGACAGGACAGGCACACTACACGATACAGCCAGGCACGTACGCCGGCGGGAATGAGCAGGGACGTGGTACTGACAGACGTGGCTAGAGAAGACCGACTTGGGTGGCATATTAGCACGATATGATGTTAACATATCACCGTCCTGATGCTAATATATCATGCTAATGCATTTAAAAAAGAATGTTAGATACATTGCTTTAGATTTCATTTTTTGTTTTCGCCATGTCTGTTATCTATTGGGACGGTTCTTTTCGTTATTGTTACCATTTTCCCTTTCAAACCAGCACAAAACATTGGGGAACCAAACCAACATGGCGGGGCAAATCAACAGTGGGTGGACCAGAACCCTCTTAATACGCGCAGTAGAACGGGGCTCAAAAAGTATCCCCCTCCGATCTCGGCAACGGAAAGAAGGAGACATGAAATTTTGTGAACAGGGTGGGGTCATAACGATTTACATTGAGTGTAATTCTCATGACACTAGATCAATATCTTCAAGGTCATGTGGTCAAAATGTAAATATCAGAAGGTCAACTTATGACACTTTTTCGGCCTGCACAGGCCATTTTGTGCAACTTTTCGAATGAAACGGGAAAATGTGTTTGATTGGCCGTTAAAGCGTGCAATACGACAAATTCCATCCATTTGACGTCTTCACTGAGGATTTCGGGTCGAGGTCAAGCCACGTGATTCACGTATGGCGTTATTTTTTCGTCTTTGCAGATCAGATTTCGAGCAACACGGGGCAGCTTGAGTGTAAATAAGGGCGCAACACATATCTTTTGGCGTATTTTCAGTAAAGGCAGCCAACACCGATACATTTGGTCACTTCCAGCGTTTGTATTTATTGTTGTATGTATATGAATATATGCATATCCATGTTACTATCAATGTGTCAGACGTGTTTTTAGTAGGGTCTCTGAATGCATATTTCATGCAGATCGACATATTGCAAAGCAAATCTGGGCTAGATCGCAAAATAATTTTCTTGGCCTCTGATGACCTTGACCTCAAGTGACCCTGGTATATATGAGAGCGTATGTATGTGCGAATACGTGTTTTTATTAGGGTCTTTGAATGCGCGTTTCATACAAGTCGACATGTCGCAAAACGAATCTGGGACAGATAACAAGATATCTGACCTTGACCTTTGATGACCTTGACCTTCAGTGAACTTAGTATATGTAAGCGTATCAGTGTACGCACACGTGCCTTTATTAGGTTATTTCAATGCATATTTCATACAAACCGACATGTTGCAAAGCAAATCTGGATCAGATCACAAACTATTTGACCCTGGCCTTTGTTTGACCTTGACCCTTCTTGACCTTGACTTTCGTTTTGATACATCCATCACTTGTGCCCAAATGACGTCGCGTGATTGTGTTCAAACGGTAATCTTAAGAAGAACGCTGGTTCTTTCATAAGGTTCCCATTTGTTAGCGATAATCGCCGTTTTCGTTGTGTTTGCCTGACCCGAAATTGTTAAAACTTCAAAAATGTCCGGCCGATTTCCGATTTTTCTGCGTCATTCGACAAGTTATTCAATTGCCATCAATGTCACAAAACAGCAGCAATCAGCTTTCATCGGTTTTCGAGATATTCAAGAAAAACAGTTGGGGGGAGGGCAGACACAAAACGTGTGTTAAAAGAATACCCTTCCACTGCCCGTGTTAAAAGAATACAAATCGGCACCCCTGGAAGGAAAGATTACAAACAACTTAACCCTCGCCAGCACTTGCCATTTTGTCATCATAGAACACACCCTGGGAGGGGGCCGGTTGCAACCGCCAAGCCATTCACCTGCTAATTGCGATACAGCCTCGCGACAAAGACCAGCAGATTCCTTGTAACATGCTAAATCTAATGGCGCCCTTCTTAGCACAGTTTTTTTACATGACTTCCAGGTCATGTCAAACAAAAATATTTTACCTTTTTGCGCTACAAACTGAATGTCTCGCACGTTAGTCATCATCTAGTCACGGCACAGTCATTTGTGGTGGTTAGTCAGATAGAGTACCTTCTGTTTGTTCTTATGACATACAGTTTTACTGCCATAGGTCAGTTGGTCGCATTCCAGACCAGGTCAGCCCTTTCGAGCAGAAGCCGCTCCCGACGCTACTTCAAAGGAAATTTGCTATTTATCGACGTTTGTAAATATAAACTGCTTGAAGGGATTTATCGAGTCAGATTCATGTGCACAGCAGACAAATAACAACAAGTCAACCGAAGCCATCCGAGGTAAAACACCTCATTTCGAGCTGAGCAGTACGAATTGGATATTCACCGCAACCGCCTCCCCCCCCCGCCTAAAAAACACAAATGATGTCGAACTTCGTGTCTGGAGTCGAAACACGTTGTGGAAAGTTAGATCATGACTTAACCCTATTCCCGGCAGGGGGGGGGGCGGAATCCGACCCCCCTTCGGGTTTTTTGCTTGCCAGAACTAGGCTTTTTAACGCAGCTTCACGAAACCTGGTCACTTTTCCTAGCTATTCTTTCTACGTGCCGTGACAAAATTTCAAAATTCTATTTTGCTCAGGGGCGGAGCCAGGCAACATTTTTGGAAGGCACCACATGCCATTTTTGGCCATGTTGAGGGTACAAGGAAAATGTCTTCCAAAAACGGAGTTTTTAAGATAGAACTTAAAACTTTATATGGATGTATAGCTAAATAGTTGGGCAATGTGCAGATATAGTTTTGTTCTCCTGAGGTCATTTTACAAGGTCAGGTCAAGGTCAAAAGTCAAAATTTGTTTTTTTTCGCTGTAATTTCGGGGCCATTTTTTCAAGTGCCAAACCCGGAATACATATGACGTAAAAGGGTACCTTCTACTTGTGTACCAAGTTTCAGCTTGATATCAGGTCAGGTCACGAAGCTATGACCTAAAATGTCCGTGCGCGTACCCCATATCGCAATAGCCATAAAACGAAATTTTTGAAATAGAGTGAATTCAAATGATTGAAAGCGTTTACAGATAATATTAAATGAACAGGAGATCATTCCAAGTGACCCCAAGGTCACTGGAGGTCATTTAAGTTCAAAGGTCACAAGTTGATCTGAGAAACGTGTGACCATGACAGTTCCCCCTTTTTCATGTCCCTGGCACCGCCTATGCTAACATTATACAAACATTGTAATACGATTTGTGCTTCTTTAGTATAACATGACTAGCAGAAGCCAAAAAAGGTTGTTTGCCTCTTTTGTTCATCCAGTTGTTAGAAAACTAATCCTCCTATTTTTAAAACCCTGTGAACGCCCATGAATTTTCTCAAAATTTCAGATTTGTGGACCCATGGTAAAAGCCCTATTCATAATCTCTCGATTAATGCCAGTTTCATCGAAATCGGTCCATAAACAATGGAGTTATAAGAAGTCCAAAAGTACCCCCCATTTCGACATTTTTGCCGCCGCTGTATCCACAAATTTCAAAATTTTGAAAATTTGTTTTTATAAAAATGTAGTTCACGTGACGGCAAATCGATTGCCGTTTGTTGCGATGAAATCGGACAAGTAGTTCTCGAGATCTCAGGGGTGGCCGAATCCGCCCCCCCTGCCGGGAATCGGCCATACCGTCTAGCCCTCCGGGAATAGCGTTAAAATGGCACTAAACACATCGTATTAAGTAAGGATCTAATATCAACATAGGTAATGTAGCACTACGAAAGGTTATTTTAAATGGCTTCTTCTGAGAGGGCTAAAAAAAGTCCATGATGAAGGGAAGATGTTTCGTATTTGCATATTTCTGTGAGTGTGTGCGTATGTGCGCGTGCTCGTGCGTGCGTGCGCGCGTGAGAGCGTGTGTGTTTATACGTGTCCATTTGTTTGTTTGTTTGTTCATTTGTTTGTATGCATGTATCTTTGTTTATGTGTTACGTTGTGTGTGGTTGACAGCATGAGTTATATATTGAAAAACGCATGTTCGAGATGTCCACCGAACCAAGTTCCTAAAACGCGTAGGATTTTACACAGAATTTCGTATCATTCGTGGCCTAATTTGACCTTGACCATGATCTTCACCTTTCGTAGCATCGAAGAACATATTTCCCACGTATGCGGGATACAGCTTGTAAAGTAATCAGCAAATATGACGTCTGCGGTGCACTTGGCGCGTTGCTCGCACATTTTTCAGTACACCTTGCTTTGGGATCGTGACCTGCCCTGGAAAATAAGGTCATATCTAAGAAGCCAAAGGTTAGGGAAAACTAAAATTTTCAAAGGGCCTGCAGAAGGGATAAAAAAGCAGCTACTGAAAAAATCAGACCACTGTCCCTAACAGCTTGGCGAGTTTCGAAGAAAAACCACTTGAAGAGGTTGGTATACATCCTCCCATGTGCGGGCGAGGGTTAAAACTCGAGTACTTTTCGAGAAGAAAAATGTGAGGGGCTCCAAGAACTATCGGGCCCCATGCGAAGATTTTCTTTGACTGTGGACCTGCGCTTAGAGACCCATCTTGATACATTCGCAAACCAAATAACACACTTAAGTAAAATAACCATGTTTTCAGCAGTTGGATGATATGATATAATACAGTGTTCCAGTTGTTTCAAATGATCAATCTATGCACGTAGCCTATAACATTTTACCATGAGGCAAAATTTACAGAAAGATCGGATTTCCGTTAAGGTTTTTTGTTTCTACGCTGTTGTTCTGGGTGAGTTGCTATGTACACATAGAGTTTTGTAGGGGGGAGGTGGAGGGAAACGGCTATCTTTAACCCGTCCCCGACTGGGGGGGGCAGTTGACTGCCCCCCCTGAGGTTTTTCTGGGATTGCGAGAGAACGAACTAACACAGAGTCACAAAACTTTGTGTACCTTTTGCTCCATCAATTTTACGTCTCCTGTCAAAATTTTGACCTCAGGTCAGGTCAGGTGCCTGACCTAGACCAGGTCAAACAGACCCAAGTCCAAAAACGTTTAGCGCCCTCTAACTTTTTCGCAAAACAAGATATCTCAATAATACTTTCAGGGATTAGTAATCGTGATAGATGCAACAAATCTGCTATCTCGGATTTTTCGGAATTTTCCGGGTCATTCACCTAAGGTCAAGCACATTTTTAAGACATATCGCCGTTTTTTTCTGAAATTGACGGAATATTTCATCACATTTTTAGTGTGGAGTGAAGCAGACATCTACTTACCCTCATTGGGCAAAGTATCAGTGACTTCCAGCCATCGACCTGAGGTCAGGTCACGAATAACTGAAGTGGGCCAAAATGTACCACCGTCAAAATCGACGATGAATTACTCAGAATGGGTAGAAAATGGCACGACTAGCTTGCACAGACGTAAGTAATACCAGGAACCTCAAAAAATTTGAAAAAGTAGCGTATTTTGGAAATAAACAGGCTCTCGCGAATAAAACTCCGCCAACTTTGTAGATTGGCAACTAATCAATTTTTCCAAAATTTAAGCATCAGAAACCATCACAAGAACCACAAAGATGAACAAAATTTACATAGATTGTCTTTTTTCGCGAAAATAAAGGACCGCTAAAATTAGTTCCCGTCAATTTGGTACCGCATACGGCAGCGGCGCACAGTGACGCCTGACGGCAGAATTACGGTGTCTTTAACTCAACGTTTCGGGGTATATATTGAACAAATCTGAGGAAATTAGACGTGTATCGGCAACCGCGGACATTTACTTGTGCGCTGGTGCCTTTACCTATGCGTTATTAGTTACAGCCCTTGAGATTCAGGCCCTTTCTCGGTCTCATGCAGTCGGCTATGAGAAAACATATATAGGGCGTAAATTGGCTTACATATTATCTAAAACTAAAAATGAGACCAGTTATCGAGCTCTACTCGTGGTGGGTTTTCCAACGGTATGCTTATTTTTATCGTGCGACTAACCGTTCGTGAGTTAGAGGGGGGGCAGTCAACTGCCCTCCCCCCAGTCGCTGTGACTGTCAGCTGTGACGTCCACAGTCTGCTCCGCTGTGACTGCTAGCGGAGCAGAATGTGGACGATCACCCGAAGCGTTGAGCTGATTGATTGATTATTGTTATTGTTGATGACTGACACTGTTGATCCACGTGTGCCTTGAATGCCACACAGCATGGCTTTTCTTTACGAGTCATGGGACCTTATATGAAACGAGTCTGTCACAGATGTCGACAGCAAGTTACATCAGCTTGTATTTAACTGAACGGCTGAACAGATTATCACTGCTGGCACCTACACCACACACATCGTAACACATGGGACACTAGGGCTGGCAGACGGGAGGTCTGCGCTAGTACGTGTGATCTCTTTGGACCTTAAATATTTTTTCCTGTCCGACGTCTCTTGTGCAGAGTAGCTTGACCGCGATGGGCGTCCGAAGCACTCGTTCTCTCACTATGGTGGCTGCAGGTGGATTGTGAAATTGCGGAGAAGCTACAACTCTTGAGTTTCTGAAAGTGTAGGCTCGGAAGGGACCGTGCAAGTCGTGATCACCGGCGGATCGGGGATCTCGGCCATAGCCCCCGACCGCAATTAGGGGGCGAATAGATATTGCCCCCCCCAAAAAAAAGAGAAACTCATGGCGCATTCCACACAGCCAGAGTTTGAACTCGCTCGAGAGCCTAAGGCAACGTTCAGCGTCTTCGACCCCCCTAGTCGTAAAGCTACCATTCACACCCAGCAAACTTTTGCTTGCCCTCCCGTAAACCGAGCCGCTGGATCCTCTCCCTGGTCGTGATTTGTTTCATCTCTTGTGCTTTAGTGGTCAGCATGAGCTGCGCATCTCTGGGCAGATGGGTCACCGCACCAGATTTCGCCTGCTCAGCCAGCGCTGTGATCTTGTGTGTGATGATATACGGTAGGTCGGCAGTTCTGCTCCTTGGCAGGTGAGTCAACGTCGTGACGATTACATCAACTGGATTGGACGCGTGGTCCAGGCGTCATATTTCGACACATGGTTTGTGTCAGTCAGCTCTTTCGCCGCTTTCGCTGCAAGTTGAGGCGCCACCGGCCAGTGCCTGAAAAAACTGCACGGAGAGGAGTTACATCGCCAGCACAGGATATGGGGTCACCACTGTCGGCACAGTGGTGACCAAGACAGTACTGAGCAAGAACGATACATTGCATGACAGGACTGACTGACATTGCATGACAGGACTGACATTGCATGACGAGACTGAACCAGACCAGAGTGGGCCACACTGGACCTGAACGGCACAGACCAGAACGTGGAGCAGACTGGATGGGAGACAAATGCAACCAGGATGGGACAGGGTGGGATATAACAGGATTAGACAAACAAGAACATACCAGAACAGAGCAGACCGGACCAAACCAGTCCAGTGTATCCTGTCCTGTCTTGATCAGCGTATGGCCAGTGCATTTAGATTAGTTTTGACAGACATCAGGTAATGTTTGTAGAAAGCCAACAAAAACTGCAAGACAGGGGCAGCAGATTTTCCCACTCCAAACAACATTTGTAGCAGTGCATGGAAAAAAACAAGGTAAAAATCGCATGTGTAATCCCCCGTCTTCACATAGCTTCCGCTGCTACTGCGAGAAATAATATATTACAAAAGGTTGTTGGAAGTAATAACATTTGACACAACACTATATAAATGGCTGAAATGCAGCCTTATCAAAAACATATATATATATTATATTATATATATATTATATTATATTATATTATATATATATATATATATGTATATATATATATATATTTTTTAAGGAACAACATGCCTAACATACTGACAGGATTTGTTATGTACGCAGGAAGAGAAACATAATCAGGCCTGGTTGTTAATTCTTCATATGAGTCTGGCCTGTCTGCTGCCAGTGAAGTTAAATCAGTAACATTTCAGACAAAATCATTAAAATGTACAGCTTGAAGCAAAGGGCTCGGAAAGCTGGAGACAGGGGACAGCTTCCCCCCAGTCGTGATCTGGGGCAAGACTATGTTTCTTCCACCTTCCCCCCGTTTATGATCTTAGGAGCCTCGTAAGAAATTGAACAGAAAAGAAGATGGGGAGAAAAGCGCTGAACACGCTAAAGACCAAAAACCAAAGAAAAATCAATTATGCACGCAAGGAAGTGGGCGTGTGGCGTGCGTTTCCTTTCAACTCTTACTTTGTTAGGCGCCTCATCTTTCTTCCGGTAGGGGTCTCGAACAGGCTGGGCTCAAAACTGGCCAGAGACCGCGAACTTACAGTTTTTAACACTATTCCCGGAGGGCTAGACGGTATCGCCGATTCCCGGAGGGGGGGGGGCGGATTCGGCCCCCCCCTGAAATCTCGAGAACTACTTGTCCGATTTCATCGCAACAAACGGCAATCGATTTGCTGTGACGTGAACTACATTTTTATAAAAACAAATTTCCAAAACTTTGAAATTTGTGGATATAGGGGGGCAAAAATGTCAAAATGGGGGTACTTTTGGACTTCGTATAACTCCGTTGTTTATCGACCGATTTCAATGAAACTGGCATTAATCGAGAGATTATGGATAGGGCTTTTACCATGGGTCCACAAATCTGAGATTTTGAGAAAATTCATGGGCGTTCACAGGGTTTCAAAAACAGGAAGATTAGTTTTCTAACAACTGGATGAACAAAAGAGGCAAACAACCTTTTTTGGCTTCTGCTAGTCATGTTATACTAAAGAAGTACAAATCGCATTACAATGTTTGTATAATGTTAGCATAGGCGGTGCCAGGGACATGAAAAAAGGGGAACTGTCATGGTCACACGTTTCTCAGATCAACTTGTGACCTTTGACCTTAAATGACCTCCAGTGACCTTGGGGTCACTTGGAATGATCTCCTATGCATTTAATATTATTTTAAAACGTTTTCAATCGTTTGAATTCACTCTATTTCAAAAATTTCATGTTATGGCTATCGCGATATGGGGTATGCGCACTGACATTTTAGGTCATAGCTCCGTGACCCGACCTGATATCAAGCTGAAACTTGGTACACAAGGAGAGGGCACTCTTCTACGCTATATATATTCTGGGTTTGGCATTTGAAAAAACGGTGCCGAAATTATTACGAAAAAAATTTTGACTTTCACCTTGACCTGACCTTGTAAAATGACCTCAGGTAAACAAAATTACATCTGCACATGACCCAACTATTTAGCTATACATGCACATAAAGGTTTAAGTTCTAGCTTTAAAACTCTGTTTTTGGCAGACATTTTCCTTTTACCCTTAACATGGCCAAAAATGTCATGAGGTGCCTCCCAAAAACGTTGCCTGGCTCCGCCCCTGAGCAAAGCAGCATTTTGAAATTTTGTCACGGCACGTAGAAAGAATAGCTAGGAAAAGTGACCAAGTTTGGTGAAGCTGCCTTAAAAAGCCTGGAATTGGCAAGCAAAAAACCAGAGGGGGGCGGATTCCGCCCTCCCCCTGCCGGGAATAGGGTTAAGGGGCCTCGCGGAATGGACCCGGCTGGCCTACCCCGACACACAGTTCGGACCCTGCTAGGGGGCCCGGCTTCCATCCAACAGAGGGCCTCCTGTTGATTGCACTCGTGGTGGTCCAGCGACCATGAATCGTAGTTTTCAGGGGCCCAAGAATTCATGGACCGGGATTGCCTGCGTTGAACCGGGGTTCGAACCTTGTTAGGGTGCTCCGGCTTTGGTCCGAGAGAGAGCCTCGTACCGATTACACTCAAAGGTGGTCCAGTGACCAGGATCTCACAGTTTTCAGGGAGCTTCACAGAATTAATGAACCGGGTGGGTCTGCGCTAAACCGAGGTTCGAACTCTGCTAGGGACCGCCGGCTTAGGTCCGAAAGAGGGCCTCGTACCGATTATCACTCAAAAGCCAAACAGCACTCGGAAACCTACAGTTTCTCGAGAGGCGTCAGAGAACGGACCCAGGTGGCCGTGGACGTGGCTTTGGACGTCAGGAGTTCACAGTGGGACCAAGCTGTGCCGCACCTGCCGAGTTTAGCGGTTGAATGCCAGAGTTCGCACAACGCACGACTGGATCGTGGATTTACCCCGACCGGTCGGACGAAATACGACCTCCATAAAGTGAAACATGGACTTTTTGGTGGATGAGGACCCTTCGCAGGAAAGGGGGCCTCTCAAGGTCAAGGGGCCTCGAAATTGTGCTTTCTCCCCGCCATGATAAAAAACGATCCGCCGCCACTGGCTTGAATACATAAAAAGGAAGCATACATTGTTTCTGGACTCAACAGTATCCTGACATTCATGTCAGGTTTCTGACAAATTAATGTGCTATGATAACAAAACATATGCGGATAGGTAATTCGACAATTTAGAAAACCAATTCTCAGAAATGCCTTCCCAGTCATGGAGATGTGGCATTTCAGACAAGCATTCTGGTAATGACTGGAGCTAAACCTAAAGTATTTACCTAGTTCCAAGATAATGCCTAACGTCAAAGGGATATGGAAGTATGCGAGTCGGCGTCTTGAAATGCAGGCACGTGCGACCTCGTACCGCCACGGTCAGACCACGAGGGTTACACGGAACAATTTTATGCAAAGATGCGCTATTTTCCGCCCCTATTGCGCCATAATTGCACGCCGCGGAGATTTCTGGGACCGCAACCACAGCCATGCAGTGCACCACGCTTTTATCATCTTGCAACAGCTGACCGTTATCTTTGCGACTCGCGCCATATACGTGTCATTCTGTGTGAATGGTTGGTGGCGTGCGCTTCGAAAGGACTACTGTAATATTTTTCCTTTGCAGCGCAGCATGGAGATACAACTGAGGTGGCCAGTATACGAGTCATCGATATCAACGAGTGTGAAGCAGTTCTGGATAGATGTGAGTTGTGTGCTGGGGAACTTGTTACCAAGCTTGTGCTTGATTGCAGGTGCGGATCCAGTGCGAGCGGGGGCGGGGGGGGGGGGCGATGAGGCAGATCGTTCCCTTGAGGCCTAGGAAGGGGCCCGCATAGGCTTCACGTGGTCTGTGTAAAAACTGACGGGTTCTTGATGCACTCAGGGTGGCCTCTTAGAGGCTTAGATGACCTCTGAGACGCATATAAGGACCCTTGTAGCCCCCAAAGGGCCCCTGAAACCACAACAGGACTCCAACACGGCGGACTGCCCTGAGACCGCCAGAAGGGTCATAGGGCCCCTTAGACGGCCAAGATGAGAACTGAGTCCCTGGGACGGCGTAAGGGATAGCAATGTCATAGGGGCCCGTAATGGGTTTCACGGACCTATGTAAAAGATAGCTCTTTTTTTGCATTCAGAGTGCCTCCAAAGTGTTAATGAGACCCTGAGACGGCAAGATGGTCCCTAAGATGGATTTAAGCCCCCTCGAATTCTCCGAGGGTACCTGGGACCGCGAAAGGGTCCCAACATGGCAAAGGGTTCATGAGATCGTTTAAAGTGCCAGAGAGGCCCCTGAGACAACAAGAACTGTACAGAGTGCGTAGCACGGCATAAGAAAACCCTGGCCAACCAAAGGAGCCCCCTGAACAGGGATGTTAGCGACAATGATTTATCGGAAACGAATTTATGATGAAAGATGTCGATTCAATAATCGTAAGTGCTCGTCTGATTGACGTTCGTGCTCCGCTCGCGCGTTAAAATTTGGGCTATGACGAAAAGAAAAATACAGATTTGGAGCTGGATTGTTGACGAAAGGTTTTTCTATTTGAGTTAAACAAGACTTGTTTTTCATTTAATTTGTGCGTGTTACTACTACGAAACAACGCATTTTCGTACGTAGCAAATGAAACGATCCTTTGAGAACCCCATTTTTGAACCGTATCAAAGCCTCACGAAAGTTTTTGTTCGTGCACGAGTTCCGTGACCAACGATGTCATGCCCGGCGAGGAGGCGGACACTGCCGCAACTTAGAAGTGACGCTGACGAACGTTGGCGGTGAAAATAGTGTGTCGTACTCTGTCGTGAGTCGTTCACGGCACTCGAAGCATGCACTTTCCGTGTTCAGTGTAGTTTCCTACTCGGCGTGTCGAACTCTGCGTAACACATATCGTTGGTTATGTTTGGTAAAGGTCAAACGGCTTGAAATAAAATTGTCTCTAGCGTCAGGCAGTCCACGTTCTCCAGTGCAGCCATGTCCATGTGACAGCAGTGGCAGGGGCGTAGCCAGGATTCCGCCCAGGGGGGCCAAATCGGATCAGTGGGCTCTCGTAACCAATGGGGGCCCTTGCCAATGGCGAATATCCAGGATTTCGCCAAGATGGAGGGGGGAGGGGGCGAAGGGGGAGGCGAGCGGTCAGCGATGGCCCATTTTTTGCCCGTCAGATATGAAAAAATGGTGTAATTTTGTCTCTTTACCATATAAAATGCCGGAAAAAATTGAAACGCGTCACTTTATATCCGAAAATTCTGCATTTTCTTCCTAAACAAAGTGGTCGAAATATGGCAAAAACAGTGAGATATCAGGCGGTTCCATATCCCCGCCATTTGAAATGTCCTGTCTGTATCTGGTCCCGGAGCCCGTCTGTCCCTCCTCCCCCATTCCGTAGCTTCTGGTGATTTGTTCGTAAGCTTAATTTAGGTTCCCTCTTGCAGTTACAGGAGCACTTTTGGTGGTCTCAGGCCGTCTGCCGTACCAAGACCCTATAGTGGTCTTGGGTCCCTTTTATAATTTCACGTCTCACGCGGGACGTCTCAGGCGCTCTTTTGGCAGTTTCAGGGATACCTCAGACAGTGTCAGGGAACCATGTAGCAGTTTCATGGTCGCTTAAGCCATCTCGGGTTCCCTCCTGTCGTCTCTGACACTTGTTTGCCGTCCAAGGAGCCCTTCAGGCCCTAAAAAACAGCCCTTTATAAGACTCTCTCTTCCGAAACAGAGGCGCCTCTGGCAATCCTCTAGGTGTTTTGGCCTTTGGCCGTTTCAGGAGCAGTCCCGACGTCTCGAACTGAAGTAGTTTCAGAGGCCCCTCTGATGGTCTCAGGGACCCCTACTGCTGGAGACTCCTAGTTAGCAGTCTCAAAGGTCGCTCTCTAGCAGTCTCAGTGGGCCCCTTGTGGTCCTGAGTACCCCTCTTATCGTCTCTGGGAAACATTTTTGGCATCTCAGGGGTACCCTGGCAGTTACAAAAGACCTGTTGTCAATTTTAGGGCTCCTGTGCAGTGTCATACTCCCTCTCAAGGCCTACGGTGGTCTCCATGGCTGTATCAGGGGCATTCTGTTTCATGAGGTATATCTGGCAGTCTTTTAGGGCCCCTCTAACCGCAACAAGGGGCTTTTGTTGGCGTTTCAGGGGCCCCACTGGCAATCTCAGGGGAACCTTGCCCATGCCAGGAGCGCGATCATTACACTCTGGGACCCTCTGGCCGTCCAGCGTCCCCATAAAATAAAACCCAAGTACCGTCTCAGAGTCCCTCTTATCGTCGTTGCCTCGCAGTGGCTTAGCGACCTTTTTGGCGGTCTCAGGAGTCATCTGCGGTGTACAAGCCCATCTTGCCGTCTCAGAAACCACCTGACCTCCCCCGGGGCCCCTAACAGCACCAAAAACCCCTGAAGGTTTCAAAAAGACCAGTGAAGCCCATTTGTGGCTCATCTCGAGGGTGAGGTCACCGACGAATCCCCGTTGAGGGTGCCCCTCTGGTTGGCCAGGGTCTCCTTATACAGTGCTAGGCACCCTCTTAAGTCCTTGACGTCTCAGGTGCCTCTCTGGTAATTGTGTCAGGGTCTAATTAACCCTCCCGGAACCCCTCTGACTAAGTCAAGAACCTTAAGCTTTTCATTGACAGGAGTCCCCTAGGGACTCGGTCCTCATCTTGGCCGTCTCAGGGGCCCTATGAGCCATTTGACGGTCTCAGGGACACTCTGCCGTGTTGGATCCCTGTTGTGGTCTCAGGGACCCTTTGGGAGCTCCAGGGTCCCTTTATTCGTCTCAGAGGTCATCTGGCCCTCCAGGAGGTTAGATGACTGACCGAATGCATCAAGAGCCCGTTAGGTTCTTATAGAGACGCCGTGAAGCTGATACGGGGCCCATTCGGGGCTCCTTTTAAGTCTTACATAGGCCCCTTTTCAAGCCTCAGGGGGAGGAAGCGATCGCCCCAGTTGCTCGCCCTTTGGATCCGCGCATGGCCGTCGTAATCAGTGGGGCCCTAAGTGGTTAAAATTACTGTCGATTTGTAAACGGGCCCCACTGTAGTGCAAAAGGAGCCAATGCTCGCCTGGCAAGACGTTCCTGCCCACCTGGCGGGTGCCTCTTACAGGTCCGATCTCTGGAGGCAGGGACAGGGGCCTTCTTCCGGACCAAAAGGAGGCCCCTTCAGAGGCTGCCAGAGGCCCTTTATGAGCCGAAAGGGGGCCCTCCCCAGACAAGCAGTGAACTCCCCCACAAGCCAGCAGAGGCCCCTCACACAAAACCTTGTTTATTAGGAGTAGCTTTTCTTTAGGTTCGTAAACCTTCTTTAACGCTCAAAATATTCTCATTCTGCTTTAATTGTCTGTTTCGGACAGTGTAAGACGCCCTGCGGGCGCCTCACGCTATCCAAAGAACTGAGCCCTTCGGCCCCAGGAGGGCCTGCTCGGCCGTCAGGGGGCCCCGCTTGGCTTTCAGGAGGGGGGGGGGGGCATGGTCCCTTTGGCCTCCCTGGCTACGCCACTGAGTAGTGGTGTCAGCATCTACTGTTGGGGTGTTGTTTGGCCAGTGACAAGACTGTGGTTTAGCGCATAAATCAACTACCTCGGTACGGTTTCGTTGGACGATATGAATAATTTAAATGCTTTGCGTGAGCTGCTGCGCCTAATAAACAAAACAGTCATCTTGCGATAATGGCCTCATCTCTGACGGGCTGGAGGATCACGGAAAATTTGGTGTCGCTGGTTTTTATCTTGCGAGCATTATGCATCAAAAGCCACATGATGAGAGAGGTAAAATAGGTAAATGGAACAAAAAACCCCTGGGTCACGATAGTTAAAATACAATGACAGTGTCATATGATGTCAGCATGATGCAAAACACCCCTTTCTGCTCTTCTCACTGGAGGCAAGTGGCCCAGGGTATTATAAATGCCTTAAATGTACAGGAATGCAGTCAACGGGCACGCATTCACGCGGATTTGCACAATGACACTAAATCTAGGGCCAAATTTTTGTCATATATGCGCCACAATGCTCAACTTTTGTTGTGCATCAGACGTGTGTACGTCATACAATGACGTCATGTCAACATCAGGTGCTGGGAGACCGGAACAATACCAAATATTGGCCGAAAACATGTCGGAATAAAAATCAAATCCAGCTCCCTGAAAGCGGTACGCCCTGAGTGTCAGTTAAAATGTCTTTAACCTGGTACTCATTGAGATACTTCATCGTGTTCCATTGACGGGGGCGGGGCTTTTAACGCCCCCTCTATATCAAGAGAACCAATTGGCCCATTCGGCTGATTCAAACTGCATTCGATAGCGCGGAACCGTGCGGTCCTGTGACATATATTTTGTACTTTTGAGCCACTGATGATGTCACAGCCCAGGTCAAACACCCAAAAATGACCCTTTTTCCGGATTTTGCCTATTCACAACGAAAAGCAGACCGAGACCAAAGTTTGCATGGCAATGCGTCTGGCAGGTTGATCTCGTATTCTGAGTGACACATGATCCGAAATCATCAAAGGTCAAGGTCACAGGCTGGATCATAACGCGCCATGCGATGCATGTTTCTTGACTTATTTGACACGAATACTTTCAAAAACACACTTAGAGGAGGTTTGGGCATCAGCGAAGCATTGCACTGGTCCCAATTACCATGCCCAGGCGATATTGCGCCATTTTGTAGTTTCAAACTTGGAAAAGCACGAACCCACTACTGACCCCCACTCTAGCCGGCCGCTTTTATTACTGCAAATATAGCCCAGAACATCCAATAATTTCACAATGTACTGGTAAAAGAATGAATCTGATACATGATTCCCAATTTCTTATTTTTTTTAAGTTTACCACAATTTGTTTCTGCCATTTTTCTTGAGTGCAAATTACTTACTTGAGGTCACACTTTTGATGCATTTCAAATTTCAACTTTTACGAATAGTTTTGAAGTTGTTATCATGCAATGTCTTTAGCAGCATAAAACAGTGTTGTTCATAGTCATATTTCCATGGAGTATTTTACGCCATTTTTTTGGACATTTTCCTCCACCCTTTCTTCTAGCCCGCCTTTGTACCGGTTTGAACTGGTTCAAACCGGTACAAGAAATCAATTTCTGCCGGCTTCTGCCAACCACGCTTTTCCATTGTCAGCCTGAACGATAACGTTGAGGGCGTTGGCTACAGCGACCGCCAGACCATCGAACGGCTCACCACTGAAGATACCGTTATTTGCTCAGCCATATCTCTGTTCCGATAAATCCAGCTCCGCTGTCAGACGACCACACCTAGAGGCAGCACTCGGCTCTTGATGCTGCACAGCTTGACTTTGCAAAGGTCAAATGAATGATAACATTGGCAGTGTTGACTCGATAACGATAACGATTACGATAACGACCGCCAGACCGCCGATCCTGACACCCCAAAAGATACCGCTATCTGCTTAGTCATGTCTTTGTCCTGAAAAACCAGCACCACGCCACAAGCGCACCACAAGGTGTCAGGGTTCATCGGACGTACCGACCGCTTTGCGAGTCCTGTGCTGCACCGCGCATTGACCCTTTTTGTACATGTTTAATTTTACACTGTTCTAGTTTCGACAAAAATTCTGCCCAAACACCGAGAGTAAAATCTGAGTGACAGCAAAGGTGACAAGCGAAATTAAAGCTGTTCATTTCCAAAATTTGCCATGCAAGCAATCACGAGTCGGGCAGGCGAAGAAGCAAGCAAATCGAATAATCTTTGTGGACGAAACACAAAGATGTAAGCACCAAATGTCGTGCTGAAATGTCACTTTTGCCGTGGCCACAACACGAATCCCTTGCGACAAACAGTATCAGCTAAACGACTAAGCGGGCATGTCGCTAAAGTTCTTGTACTCAAGATGTGACCCTAACATTTTACCCCTCACAGCTTACTCTCAAATCTCCGTCGCCCGGCAGGCACGAAACCGATCGAGAATGCTTGAAGTGCGCTTTTTGTCCGCATCATGGCGCCATGCACCCACTTCATCGCCCACAGCGACGTTTATGAGTCATTGCTGGGAAAGCTCATCGACGGCTGACAAGGGATTTTAGGGCAAAAGTTCATGTCGCATATGTTCGTCGGACAAAAGTTCTTCGGACTAAAGTTTGTCGGGCAAAAGTTCGTCGGTTTGAAGTTCGCCGTGTATCAGTTCGTCTAGGAAAAATGGTCGTCGTGCAAAAGTTCGTCGTGGAGAGGTTCGTGTAGGGCAAAAGTTCGTCGACGAAAGTTCGTTGAGGACAGAAGTTCGTCTTGTAGAAGTCTGTTTAGGACAAAAGTTCGTCTGGGACAAAAGTTCTTCTCGCGGAAGTTCGTCTAGGTCAAAAGTTCGTATAAGGCAAAAGTTCGTATGGGCAAAAGTTTGCTCAAGACAAAAGCCCGTTATGCAGAAGGTTGTTCAGAGAAAGTGTTTGTCAAGAGGAATAATTCATTCAGGACACGTTCGTCTGACTAATGGAAAAGGTTCCTATGGAAAACATGGTTAGGAAAATGGCTCGTAAGGGAAACCTTTGTAACGAAAAAGGTTTATGAAAAAGGTTAAAAAAGATTAAGGGCTCGTAAAGTTAAGGGTCGTATCGGGAAGAAACGGTTTGAAAATAGTACCCTCACCTAATTTAGCCTAACCTAAGCTTTTGCTCTAGACCAAGTTTTGTCCCAGACCAATTTTTATCCTAAATGAATTTCTGCGAGACGAGCTTTTGTCCTGGACCAACTCTTGTCCTAGACGAGGTTATGTCTTATACGAAGTTTTGCTGGACGAACTTATATCCTTGCCGAACCTTTCTCCAGTACGAACTTGAGCGAGACGAACTTTTGTCTTAGACGAACTTTTGTCATTGCTGTTCTGAGGGGCCCGAGTAAGATGTTTGTCATTTTGGACGCCCCGATTTCAGATTGGTTTCAGATGGCAGCAGAGCCTCGCCGTCGAACGCCATCGAGGGCGAGGCTCAGCGTTTCGTGTTCGTATGGGCTCCGAGAATGATGAAGTCGTCTCTAGACGCGTTGTTTTCAAGGCAGCTGTGTCGGAACCATTGGAGGAACGCCCCATTTCACGCTCGACGGGCACCTTCAGTGTGCCAACGCTGTTAGGGCCTTTAACCCTATTCTCGGCAGGGGGGGCGGAATCCGCCCCCCCTGGGGTTTTTTGCTTGCCAATTCCAGGCTTTTTAACGCAGCTTCACGAAACTTAGTGACTTTTCCTAACTATTCCTTCTACGCGCCGTGACAAAATTTCGAAATTCTGTTTTGCTCAGGGGCGGAGCCAGGCAACGTTTTTGGAAGGCACCTCAGGTCATTTTTGGCCATGTTGAGGGTAAAAGCAAAATGTTTGCCAAAAACAGAGTTTTTAAGATAGAACTTAAAACTTTATATGACTGTATAGCTAAGTAGTTGGGCAATGTGCATATGTAATTTTGTTTATCTGAGGTCATTTTACAAGGTGAGATCAAGGTCAAAAGTCAAAATTAGTTTTTTCGCAATAATTTCGGCGCCGTTTTTTCAAATGCCAAACCCGGAATATATAGGACGTAGAAGGGTACCCTCCACTTATGTACCAAGTTTCAGCTTGATATCAGGTCGGGTCACGGAGCTATGACCTAAAATATCAGTGCGCGTACCCTATATGGCAAAAGCCAAAAATTGAATTTTTTGGAATACAGTGAATTCAATTGATTAAAAACGTTTACAGATAATATTGAATGCACACAACATCATTCCAGGTGACCCCAAGGTCACTGGCGGTCATTCAAGGTCAAAGGTCACAAGTTGATCTGAAGAACGTGTGACCATGACAGTTCCTCTTTTTTATGTCCCCGGCACCGCCTATGCTAACATTATACAAACATTGTAATGCGATTTGTACTTCTTTAGCATAACATGACTAGCAGACGACGAAAAAGTGTTTTGGCCCCTTTTGTTCATTCCGTTATTAGAAAACTAATCCCCCTATTTTTGAAACCCTGTGAACACCCATGAATTTTCTCAAAATTTCAAATTTGCATATCCATGGTAAAAGCCCTATCCATAATCTCTTGATTCATGCCAGTTTCATCGAAATCGGTCCATAAACAACGGAGTTATAAGAAGTCAAAAAGTACCCCTCATTTTGACATTTTTGCCCCCTGTATCCACAAATTTCAAAGTTTTGAAAATTTGTTTTTATAAAAATGTAGTTCACGTCACGGCAAATCGATTGCCGTTTGTTGCGATGAAATCGGATAAGTAGTTCTCGAGATCTCAGGGGGGGGGCCGAATCCGGCCCCCCCTGCCGGGAATCGGCCATACCGTCTAGCCCTCCGGGAATAGGGTTAACTGAGCTTCAAGTAACTGAATGTCATCTGTGCACGTGATGATTTCGGCTTTACTCAACAGGTAGCATCTCAAGCCACTAGTGAAGAGGGTGGAAAGGGTGCGGTAGGCGGACTGCGCACTGCGCACATCAAAGGCCCAATGATACTGTCTTGAATTACACTGAGAGGGACGTCCAAAGAAGTGCTCCCGCGCCTGACAGTCTGACAGTGGTTTACGAAATAGTCAGTGAACGAATGGTCTGGTATACCGTAGCAGCCGAGCTTCGCCAGGAGGGCGCCGCCATTGACGCATTCAAACGTGTTTGGTAGATCGAGGGAACAGATAGTGGTGACGTGTCTGTTGTCCATGTTCTTTCTGGTGCAGCTGATCACGTCGATCGCGTCGTTCTTCGAATGGGCGGCGGGGTAGGCGTACTGCGAATCAGATAAAATAAGGCTCAGGGTGGCTTGATGTAAAATCTGGGTGCTGACAAGTTTTCCCACCAGTTTACCGATGACACCGAGCACGCGGATGGGTCCAAAATTACTGGGTTTATTAACGTCACCGCACTTTTGAAGCCGTACGACGATGTAATCGTTCGAAATCTTCAGCCAGAGATTAATGAATGAATGATGACATGTAGAATGTGAGGACCAGTGACAGGCATTGACTTCTTAAACATGTCCAAGTTCATATCGTCACAACTTACGGTTTTCGAGCTGCTCGTGTGACGTAGAGCCAAGCTCAGCTCATTCGGGGTAGCCGTAGACATTCGGGAAACAGGGCTACAAACGACCGGTGGTCGCGGAGCCAAGGGCTCGGCTGGTGTGCGCCGATGTCTTGAGCTATGGTGCGGACGACGTGAGAGAAGAAGCGGCCGACGTTGTCGGCTACATCGGCGCTGAGGTGGTGACTGGGTGCGAGAGTTCTCTTCGCAAGAGCAAATCTTCTGATCTTGGTGCCGTGTTGTTTCGAAGGCTCGGTCCGTGCCGACTTGAAGAATTCGGCTTTGGCCGTCCGGAGCCGGGCAGTGAAGGTGCGCTCTGGGCCCTCATGGCGACGCTCAGCCAGGCAAGAACGGCAGACATCCCATTGCCGCCGGGCGGCGTCGCGTCTCGCCGCAGCTCCTCGCTGTCGGTCAGCCACGGACACTCGGAAGGGTGCATGCGAATGGTCTTCTCCGGGCACTGTTTCCGGACGTGGTGGCTCCAGACGCTGCCGATCTTGGACTGCAGGGTTCCGTGGCCGGGCCGGCAACAGCGGTGTTGCGCTGTCCGGGTGCCGATGGCTCTAAGGTACCAGTTTATGCCTCTAGCCCGACAAGATGAGGCCTACGCCAAAAGCTGCTGCGACCGGTGAAGAAACCCATGCTGAGCCTAAATCACACCTTCATAAAACCCATCCTCAGCCCGCATGCGGGCCATGCAAAACGCAAACTGAGCCCACATAGGTCCCATATTGGATCCATATCGGCCCACATACGACCGTGTATGGCCCAGCCAGATGGACCAGCCACATGGTCCATCTGGACCCATGTGGTTAGCCCATCTGGGACGAGGCGAAAAATTAACAGAAATTGATGGGTACCGCGTGTGCAGCCAAGACGGGTCTAGATAGCTGTCCGTATTGGGACTGTATGGGCAGGGGTGCGGGAGCCATAGAACCAAGAGGATTGACCCCCTCCCGCTTTGGGACTATAGCGGGGCAGCCCCCCTCCCAACTTCTTCAACTCTGATGATATGCAGCATGTTTATTTGCCTTTTGGCCATTGTCACAAAACAGCACGAGTATATCCTTATGAAAATGGTAAGAAAGGCTAGACCTTTTAATGCAATATAAACAGTGAACAGAACGAGGACAGACCAATATTGAATGTCGAGGCGGAGCTGGCGAGGGAAAGGAAGCGTTTGTTAGCACAATAGATGGCGCAAACTGCGGACAATTTGCAGGCATAAATGGCAGGGGGAATCGTTTCCGTTCCGATTGTCACGTTAGGTTGTAGCGACGGCGTTGACCGAGAAATGAAATGTCATCCGAGGACCCTATTGGCTTTCATGGGTAAAAGAAAGACCTGGAAAGACCTCAATAAGGTAGGCATTTCTTATTTTTTAATCTGGGACTGCGAAAAGTTTCGACAGGTGGCTGCAGGTGGCATCCGGCGGATTGGTGAAGGTTTTTTCGGGTTAGACGTAAGTGTAATGGGTTTGATGTTATTAAAGCCGAAATATTTCGCGACATCTTGATATGCCTTCGTCAGTGCAATCAGCGGTTGGTGAGCTTAACCCTATTCCCGGAGGGCTAGACGGTATGGCCGATTCCCGGCAGGGGGGGGGGGCGGATTCGGCCCCCCCCTGAGATCTCGAGAACTACTTATCCGATTTCATCGCAACAAACGGCAATCGATTTGCCGTGACGTGAACTACATTTTGATAAAAACAAATTTTCAAAATTTTGAAATTTGTGGATACAGGGGGGCAAAAATGTCAAAATGGGGGGTACTTTTTGACTTCTTATAACTCCCTTGTTTATAGACCGATTTCGATGAAACTGGCATCAATCGAGAGATTATGGATAGGGCTTTTACCATGGGTATGCAAATTTGAAATTTTGAGAAAATTCATGGGCGTTCACAGGGTTTCAAAAATAGGGGATTAGTTTTCCAATAACGGAATGAACAAAAGAGGTCAAAACACTTTTTTAGCTTCTGCTAGTCATGTTATGCTAAAGAAGTACAAATCGCATTACAATGTTTGTATAATGTTAGCATAGGCGGTGCCAGGGACATAAAAAAGGGGGAACTGTCATGGTCACACGTTTCTCAGATCAACTTGTGACCTTTGACCTTAAATGACCTCCAGTGACCTTGGGGTCACCTGGAATGATGTCGTGTGCATTCAATATTATCTGTAAACGTTTTTAATCGATTAAATGTACTCTATTCCAAAGAATTCATTTTTTGGCTTTTGCGATATAGGGTACGTGCACTGACATTTTAGGTCATAGCTCCGTGACCTGACCTGATATCAAGCTGGAACTTGGTACACAAGTAGAGGGCATCTTTCTACGTCATATATATTCTGGGTTTGGCATTTGAAAAAACGGCGCCGAAATTATTGCAAAAAAACAAATTTTGACTTTTGACCTTGACCTGACCTTGTAAAGTGACCTCAGATAAACAAAATTACATATGCACATTTCTCAACTATTTAGCTATATATTCATATAAAGTTTTAAATTCTATCTTAAAAACTCTGTTTTTGGCAGACATTTTCCTTTTACCCTCAACATGGCTAAAAATGACCTGAGGTGCCTCCCAAAAACGTTGCCTGGCTCCGCCCCTGAGCAAAATAGAATTTCGAAATTTTGTCACGGCACGTAGGAGGAATAGCTAGGAAAAGTCACCAAGTTTCGTGAAGCTGCGTTAAAAAGCCTGGACTTGGCAAGCAAAAAACCCGAGGGGGGGCGGATTCCGCCCCCCCCCTGCCGGGAATAGGGTTAAGGAATGAGGCAGTTACAAAAATGAGCGCGGTGTTGATGGTACATACATACAAGTACTAGTTCAGGTATGCGAGAGATGGAGATGACGTCGCTAGAGGCATTTAATACGCGACAGTAGCTACCGATCCTCCATCTATTCCATATCATGAGTTGCCATAAGAGAAGCGTGCAGCAAAAATGTGCATTTAAAATATCGTGCATATTCAGTTTGCTCAAAGGATAAGACGGGTATACAGACCCATTCTATATCTATGATGCAGACACCCCTTAGAATTAGAATTAGAGAGTTGGCGTACCTGTGGATCAGGTGATGTAGTTTGGCATTGCCAGTTCATTCACAGTTGTAACGCTTCTAAGTGTCATTTATAGACGACTGTTGGGAATTAGGAAACGTGTAGCGGTCCTTTTCAGTTAATTTTTATCGCAAATCAGCTCCTCGAAACTGGTTTATATCACGAAAAAATACTACATACTCGAGCTCAGCACTTAGGCAATGAACAAAAATCGACACCAGCACACTCGTGCAGAAAAACGCATTACGGCATGTTCACTGTACGCATTGAGATCTTCCAAGAAGAGAAAAGAAGTAACTGCAGCACTTTTGAATCCACATTTTTACGCAAATAAAATGGCAACGCTTAATCCATCGCAATGACAGTGCACGAAGGGATCATTCCCAAATGGAACTCCATTTGAGGGATTGTCCATGGAGTTGATACCTCTGACAGTGTTTCTTCATGTATCTAATGCTGCTGACGGCACCCTTCATGGAGCGGCCGGCATGGCTCGTTCACGGACGTGACGCTGCCGTCAGGGCACGTTCACGGACGTGACGCTGGCGGTGCCGGGGACTGCCGTGTCGGCACACCGGGCCGTGCTGGCGGCCCGCTCCGCTGGCCTGCGCCGCCTGCTGCTGGCCGCCGGGCCGGAGGAGCCGGCGCCGCTGCTCTTCCTGCGCGGCGTCACAGCCGACCAGCTGCACCTGCTGCTGCAGCTGTTCTACACCGGCTCCGTGGTGGCCGGGCGCCGGCAGCTGAGTGGTGAGCGGCCTGGAGCTGCTGAGCTGGTGCCTCGGGGCCCCATCACCGAAAACTGGACTGTACCCGCTGCCTGGGATGTCGCACGACCAAACGGCCTGTGCGACCTTAAACTGGAATGATTAATGTTGGACGACCTTTACTGCATGCTAATGATGATGCACACTGTTGTAATTTGAAAAGGTTTTGTAATGTGTCAGAGACTATAAGTGCCCTGTTTCAGAGCTGATCGAACTCTGCAAAGATCTGGAAATTGACGGACTTGAAGAAAACATCGTCACCCCTGTGCAAGATGAAGAGCAGGGGGCCACCACTGAATGTTTCCAAGTGGATGATTCAGAGCACAAGGCCAAGGCAGAAGCTCTCTCAGTCGATGTTTATAAACCTCATACTGGCTTACACACGGTCACTGACACACAGTCTCTCTCAGGAGTTGATGAAGAGCCAGCGCCAGTGGAGGTGCCCCATCCCCTCACAAGTGACAAACAAGTGTCAGATGGACAGATTTCCAGTGGCTTAGATTCAGCAGCGGATGTATCATGCTGTGGAGCCGTGCTGGGCCAGGCTGCACATGATGCCATGCCACTCACCACAAACTCAACGGACTCAGATGGAGTCAGGATTAGACCACGTCATGTTTATAGGATGGACATGACGTGTTCATTGGATGACTCGGAGGTGAGCAGACTTGTACTATTCGGAAATCACAGTATGTGAGGTAATTTTTGCTGTGAGGTGGGAATGCTCTGTTTGCACTTTGGGAATGCAATGTCTATCAAAGTAAAATGTGGAATATTGTGTCCTATGTAAGCCCCGCAGTTTTTCCTACAACATTAATATGTGCCCAGTATATCTGTGCTTTTTATTATATTATGAAAAGTCATTGTCAGATATCTCGTCTGCCTGAAATGCACATGTGTTGGCTACATTACCATCATGGATTGAGTTGACATCAGGGTTGGAAATTCGGTTTTTGTTCCTAGTGTCAGAGTATAATTTTTTGTTATGGAGTACAAAATTTGCAAACAGCAATCCTGGTTTATTTGGTATTCCTGGTATGAGTCCATTATGACATCATAGCTGCTTCTCACTGAATTCTAACAGAGTCATTTGCTTTCAGAGATAGAAATTTGTAAGCATGGTTGTAATAAAGTATTTTGTGGAGGCACAAGGTGAAACTGTTGAAGCATGAAATGTTTTTAGAACAAATATTTTTTGGTGTTCTTCAGCACCAAAAAAACAACAACACCGTTTCCAACCGCGGTTGGCGTTGTGGCCCGTTACGCCTCTGTGGATGACATGGCCTGTGTCTCCTGTGTTTGTACTGAGCTGGCCGTGTCTGCGGACCTGTTGAGTTTGTGACGTCTGCGGACGGTGTGACCGGCCGGCCGGCCGCCGCTGCTCTCGGCAGACCCGCGGCTCGTCGGGCCTCCGTCAGCTGGCTACCCTGCTGGACTCGCTGGGTCCCTGCGAGCGTCTGCAGCTGAAGCATATGGCCGATCGGGTGCTGTTCCCCGACTTGACCAGCTGTCTGCCGGACGAGGTGAGAGAGTCTGACACATTGCCTTTTACATATTGTTGTTGTATTGACTGCCTCGTTCATTATGTGCGTGTGTTAAGGTAGTAAATCTGGCTGAGTGCTTTCGGGATTCGACAATCCGTTTTTCTTTGTAGGGGGAGGTGGGTGGGTGTCTGTTGTATATTCCATCTCGTCTGTCCCGCTTTCTGTCCGAGTTCGCTGAATATTCTGCTATGATAGCTTTAGTGCACAATATCTGCTAAGAACAACCACCAGCTTTCCCTCGCAGCTTATAAACTACGGCAAGCATTGTATCATTATGTTCAGACTCCCATACCTCCGCTGTTCATTTCCGACCGTCCCTTGTGTGCGTGTGTGCGTGCGTGCGTGTGTACGGAAGGCAGATTCTGACTGACATCCTGTTCTGCGGGGGAACAGATTCTGATTGATATCCTGTCCTGGCTGTCGCCGCGGGACCTGCTGAGCGCGGCCGACGTCTGCCGCCGCTGGAGGGCCGTCACCGCCGACAGCAGCGTGTGGCGGCGCTGGTGCCGCCGAATGGGCGTTGACCCGGCCCACCAAGCGACCTCCTCACCTCAGCTGTACATGCGGCGGTTCGCCTGGACCGAGCAGCCGATGCCACCGCCCAAGGTGGGGCCCGGCACGGGGTGGCCCACGGGGTGGGCCTAGTTTGCCCGTCTGGGAACCTGATGATGAGCCGTGATTATAGTACCGCCATCATTAGCCAATTGAGGACTTGAACAATGTTTCCCAGGAGAAGCTTCGACACTTGCTTGTGATTCTCTGGATTTCCATTATGTGGTGGTATACACAAATATTTAGGAGTTGAAACAGACGGGAAATGAGTTGCTGAGCGCTTTTGATAGAATTGCCATTGCGAAGGGTGCTGCGTGTGCAGTGTCTCACGCCTGGTGTCCCATTATTGCTGATCATCTGTTGTTCATCTGTTGGTAGAGACTGAATCACGAGACGTCGATTGGATTCATTGCCGTACAAGGCGATCGGATCATCGCGGGAAGCTGCTGCGGAACAGTACAGGTGCGTACTGAGTCGTGACGGTGACTATTGGCCGTATTGGAGACATCAGGACTTCCGTGCCACCTTACTTGGCACGGAAGTCCTGAATGACATGAATGAATGAATGAACAAAGAATGACGGTGTGTTTGTGTAGTAATTTACTGCCTCATCATCTCTGTGTTTCACAAGGAAATCTCGCTTCAAGTCAGTTAAGAGCCAAGCCGAGACGACAGCGTTTGCAACCCGACATCTTTGTTAAGCTTGCACCTCTAAGGAGAACACTTGTCGAGATGTACCTCATGCTCCGTATCTTATGGCTGCATGATGGTTTTGGAAGTGAGGACTTGCGTCGTCTCGCAGCTGGGTAATTGTCGCCAGATGGACTGGGACCGAGCAGGGCAATCCAAGCAGACCTTTCAGTGGAATCGTTTGTAAACGATTTATCACTTACGATTTCAGTGCGTTTCGTGTAAGCCCACCCTCGATGTATCGCACGCGGACCTGCTCCGATCCTGTCCACAAACGGGGACCGGTTATAGTGCTACTGTCAGGATTGGTTAGCGGTGGCCGGTTACGGTACTACTGCCAGGTGTGGTCAGGGATGAGCAGTCATGGCGCTGCTATCAGGTTTGGTCCGCCTCTCGGGGTGTTCTGGAGCGGTTGATGGAGGTCCAAAGATCGATCACCTGCATGGAGGTGGCCGGCGACCTGATCGTGCTCGGCTGTTGGGACGGCTCGCCGTACGTCTTGAGCGCGCTCACCGGGCTTTGCCTGCATATGCCGAGGGACCCCACCTCCCCGGTCCTCAGCATGGCCATCAGTGGCACCAGGTGAGCCGGACGGGGACGGGGACAGGTCTCCGGGGTGGGGCGGGCCATGGCTAGTTTAAGCTGCTATTTGACTGGTGCTCAGTGGGAGATTTCGGGAATATCAGACGTAACTCACAATGATCACCACGCTACAGCTGAGTCTGAGAAGTCGAATCTTAGAATAACCACAGTCAACTCCCCTCAGGGGAGTTGACTGTGGTTATTAAAATTTGCACAAGTTGTGCAAATTTTCGTTACTTGGCCTGGGAGTACCGACTGAACATTGAACCACTGTGGTGGGTATGTCGGCATTGGCGTCGGCGAGGCGTGTTTTGTGCGGCTCGGTGGCTGCGTCTGACGCTTCGGTGGGCCGCCAGAGCGGCAAGCGGCTCATTAGACGGGACGGTGCGGCTCTGGGACCTGGTGTCCGGCTCCGAACTGGCCGTCCTGCGCGGTAATGGCTCGGAGGTGCCCGCCGTCTACTTTGACGGCCTCCGGGTCGTCTGGGGCGACTGCAGCGGCTGCGTCCACGTCTGGAGCTCGGAGACGCACTCCGAAGAAGACGTGTGGGAGACGCCCGACGGCAAGGTCACATCGCTTCAGGTGGGCTCTGAACTGGTGGCTGCACTGGTGGCGTGGGTGACGTACGTCCTGTTTGTTCTGCCTATCAGTTATGATGTGTGTTGCACACATGGTTTCACCCATACCAGGTAACATATGCGGTATGAGTTGTGTTATTGTATTATTTTTATAGACACTAACAGACACAGTCGCTCAATACTGGTGCAGTGAAATATTAAAAGCAGGAGTCAAAATACGATTCAGTCACAGTAGACTTAAAAAAAGACATTAAAAGATGGCACAGGGATAAGACCACAGATATGACCCTACCTAGTTCGAGAAGATGTGCACGTTTGATTTGTAAAAGCGCGTTGTGGACGTAAAAAAGTTGACATTCCTAAAAGAGTTCAGGAAGGCATTGCTCAGAGTGGTTATACGAATAAACAGGTTACGCTGGACGATGTTCACCCGAGCTAAAGCGATGCTCCACAGTGCGATGTTACGCGATGGACGCCGCGGCACAGCCAAGCCGAATGCTGGCAGCAGTTGAGGCCTGTCGAGGCTCGCATGGTGAACATTGTACAGAAACATGAGGTCATATTGCACAAGGCGAGACTTCATACTGCGCACGTTAAAGTGGGCAAGAAGAGTGACTTAGTCCATGCTGTCGAGAGGTTTATCCGAATTAAAAGCCAGCTTGTAGAAAGAACTTGTGCTGTATACGTTCCAGACGTTTCAGGTGGGTGACAGCAGCCCCACTCCGTAAAGCAGCCCCAGCCCGTAGAGTTAGACCAGGGTTTTGAAAGAGCAACCGAATTTTTTCCGGTATTTAGACGTTACTTTTTTGTTACATTCACCCCATGATCCATGACACTAACGTTGCCTTAGCAAAGTCAGCATTTATTTGATAAATGTTCCCTCCAGCGGCTGTAACGTATGCCGCATAAGTAAAGCGAAGAACCTTCAGTAATGGTTTGTTGTTGGGTGACTGATGACCTTCTGGGGGACCCAGGTCGGTCGGCATGTCCTGCTCCAACCATGTCACCGTTTGTCTAATAAATCAAGCGAGGTTGCATTCAATGCCCTCTGGATCGAGAAAGCTGATAAAGCCGGAGAATGCACACTGGATGTGGGCTTGCTGCGTTTCTGGAAACTTAATATGAAATGAATGGATGAATCTTTTATCATTGCTCCATCTTAGGCCTGAAACAGTACCTAGTTTGTGCATGAATATTTAAGAAGGTAGGCCAAACACCATGTTTGACCTGCGTGCGTTTGGTCGAATTTGGAAAATGGGTGTAACAGTTTTTTGTTCTTTTGTTTTGTTTTTGATACATGACAGTTATTCTGACTGACGACTACGTATAACAAGGGGGACCAAATGCCTTCCTCAGATCTCGACAGGAGACAATTCTCGCTTTTGAGCCATATTTTCATCCAAATCCCTGCTGATGAATCCCGAAAAAAAACACCCTTCACCTTGCCGGAACTCGCCATGACAATTGGCAATCACACACTCCCTCGTCATTTGTGAAGACGCAGGGCTGGTCCATCGACAGGACACTTTCCTAGGAGGAGCACGTATCCATTGTCGCCAAAAAGTACAACTCCATCCTCTTTTGCTTATCGCCACTTGTAACGCCAGAAGCCCTGTAACTCCTGATCCAGTCATGTTTTCTCACATATCCGGCACCGCCTGTCCGTCTGGGGCGGGGCTGCGATGTGTCGTATGGACAGGCCGTAGACGGCCATTAATGTCGGGACCAGAATCGTCTTTTGCGCTCTAGGTCGTGGCCACATATATCAGGCTGTGAGGGATCTAGGATGGCGCGGTGTGCGTGACCTTGTCACCTGCCGCAACGCCTGGCCTGGCTCCAGGGCCCTAAACGACCCGCGGCCTCCGGTGGCGGTCTTATCCCTGTTTTTCGACGTGTTGATGTTTCGGAGCCCCTAACCCTTTTGGCTGTTCGGTCGCTGGCCCTGCTAAGAAGCTTTGCCCTGGAACAGCCCGCCACCGGCCTCAGCCGCGTCATCCTCCCGGCATGATTTCATTCCACGTCTCGACTGGGGTTTGTTGTAAGCACAAATTTCACTTGCTTTTGTTTTACCCGCTCGACCGGTCTTTTACCGGACTCGGTGCTTTCCTGTGTTCGTCTTACTCATGTATCTGACCACATCAGATATTTATCCATTATCTGACATGATTCGTCAAATACACTGACTTAGTGGCTGACATCACTGAACACGCCACGGTAAAACCCATCCATTTCTGGCAGCAGCACGTTCATGACAAATGCCGCTTTTAGGGCTACTGATGCGATATTCAGATCTTTCTTTTGATAAATCACAAAATGACATGCCTGTTCTGTGGAAACAAAATTCTGCATTTGTACCTGGTAGAAATATGGTAACCTCGTCTCAGAAACAATACACCATTTTCATCCACACCAAGGTGTCCATGGTTGCTGGGTGAATAAAAAGCAACACTGCAATGAGGTACCAGGACATAGGACGACCAGATTATGGGAAAATGAAGGATACTGGTAATCACTGAACTCCGTTATTTAATCTCTAAAATATGTAAAAAAAAATATTCACAACGCTTAAAATGCTTGCCTCTGTAGCAGATGCCAGTAACTGCTCTGCATATGCGTGCTGGATGTAGCTGTGGTCATTGACAGTGGCTGTGATATTTGAACCACCACCACCACCCTCATGACAGCCAAGACGCATGATTCTTTGGCTTCTAGTGCCACCAGAGTGTTTGTCAGGAGACAGAAATGTCTGCCTGGCTTCCTAGGAAGCTGGTTTGATTCGTGGGTCTGTTGCCATTGTGGCTTCCAGGATGTGTTCAACAGTGCAGGTGCTTGCGATCACCTGTCGCTCTGGGGACATGTGCCAGTCCCGTGGCTTGAACTTGCAGGTGGCCGACAGGTTCAGCTCTCCTGAAAAGAAGTTTAGGTTTGTTCCGGAACCTGCGTTTAAGCAATGCCATCGAATATCTGCTTTAAGTCATGAAAGCATGGGGTGATACTGTGGTAATTACTGCAAAATTATTCATTTATTTCCCTACCGTATGTTTGCTGGCGAGCGGGGCCGCTCCCGCCTATGACAGGCTTTCCTTTCAATGCTTTTTCATTGCATGCGATAACAACCGTTGTATTGTTTTTTCGGCATTCGTTTGCGAGATACCAAGAAATCGATTTACCCCCACCTCCCGTCCCCTCCTCCATTCTCCCTTCCGCCCGTACAACCAGCATTGGCTGAATGCGACAGGCGGTGCTTGGTTAAGGTCACCAGATTTTAATGGGCCGTATAAATCGTCATGCCAGGTCAAGTGCTTCCTTCCTGTTTTGACACCGTGGTTTGAGGCGGGAAAAATATTAGATGAGTTAAAATTTCTCTTTTTCACGTCTAGGACGTGACGGTTAACCTAAATCGCCACAGTTGAGGAACCGAGTAAATATGTTATGCCGAGTTAAATGGCATCTTTTGCTGGTGGTCCAGTGATTTGAGGAGGACGGTCTGATAAACGTTTCGGCGCGTTACGTGCATTTTTGGTTGGAGGTGCCTCGACACAACTGATGCTGGGCTCTCAGGTCTCGGGCCAGAAATAGTTGCGTTTTCTGGTACTGGTACCCTAGACCTGCCACATCTGGACTCTTTCACGCTGCTCCTTAGCCACTCTGCCAGGGCGGCAAACCCCGGCAGCCGTGATTAACTGTTTTGTTGAGCTGAATGGTGTCATTTTCATTGTTGCTCATTTGTTTAACTTGCTCATTAAATTGTTGAGTTTTCGGTCATGTGGTGGTCACGAGATTAAAATTTGGTACAATATTGACGGACATCCGAATGATGACGCATAGCCCTATGTTTATTTCATTACCTAGGACTGAACAATGACAATCCCATTTTATTTCATCCAGTATTGTTGTACCTGCCGCGACACTTACAGACGTAATCTCGGAATCATTTGATGATTTTCTTCTTAGCGACTCGAATCACCAGTGGAAAGGCGTCGGCGGTAGGTTGAGCGAGGTAATGCGTGGTGGCTAGGAGGGATGTCGAGGGAGGAGAGACACAACCAACGGAGGAGCTGGGGTGTTCCTGGTCCTTCCTGTAGCTTGGCACTGCCCGGGGTCTTTCACTACATCCGACCGGCGGAAAGTTCACACGCTAATCGGTATCCCTGACTTTGATAGCATGAACAATACTTCACAGGTGAGAACACTGT
>CP099852.1:17699306-17774306 GCA_030062745.1 Capitulum mitella
TTTCAAACTTTTTGAGGTTCCTGGTATTACTTACGTCTGTGCAAGCCAGTTCTGCCATTTTCTATCCATTCTGAGTAATTCATCAGCGATTTTGACGGTGGTACATTTTGGCTGACTACAGCTGTTTACTCCATCGTCACCCACCAACTGCTTTTCCCCACCACCCTCCAGGTAAAATTGTGTCAAGCCAAGTCGTGGAGCAATGTCCTCCATTAGCGGGAATAGGTTTAGTCAGATCGCGATTTTTAACTGTACACGTACGACTGAAGGAGACATTTGTATGGATCTAGGCATAGGTACCATTCATTCTTGCCAACTCGCTCTCGTTTGCTTATATTTTGCTGGGGTACGTACGCTGGCTGTCAGTCCAAGTTTAATACATTTACCCATTTTGTTCTGAACACTAAAATCACCGATAAAACGTGCGTTAGCGTGTGGTTAGCGTCAGCGATGTCGAGGCTGACCGCAGCTGACGAACGCCGAAATTATGAAATTGGCCATCATGGATTCAGGCAAATTCCGCTGTCCGCACGAATTTCCCCTGCAGGCGTGCATTACGTGAATATGTCGAAAGACGTTGGTGTTGTATGTCAAAACAGTAGTCGCTGCCGTTTATTCTGTTACAGCAAGACAGATTGTTGGATAAGGATGGGGTGCGTCCAAGGTTTACCTACGTATTTTCCGCTCGCTGATTGGTTCATTTCTCTAGCATTGTGTTACTGTATTTTGCTCACCGATAGCACTGTCGGTAAATACAATAAGCGAAAGGCGCGAAATATTGGTCTTAGATGAACAAAATGTACTTTTTATGTACGTGGCAATTGATAACGAATCTTTATTCCTCAGTGTTTTTGAAGTACTAGAAAAAACAGATATATTCCCTTTAACCCGCGCACGTCCGTCGGTGTGTTCCAAACATGGGCGACTGGGGGGGGGGGGCAGTTGTCCGCCCCCTCTAACTCACGAACGGTTGGTCGCACGATAAAAATAAGCACACCGTTGGGAAGCTGGTGACGAGTGAGTAGAGCTCGAAACTGGTCTCATTTTTAATTTTAGATAATATGTAAGCCAAATTACGCCCTATATATGTTTTCTTATAGCCAACTGCATGAGACCGAGAAATGGCCTGAATCTTAAGGGCTGTGACTAATATCGCATAGGTAAAGGCACCACCGCACAAGTAAAGGTCCGCGGATGCCAATACACGTCTAATTTCCCAGATTTGTTCAATATATAAGCCGAAACGTTGAATTACAGACACGGCAATTCTCTCGCTAGCTGTAGGCGTGTGCCGCTGCCGTATCCGGTACCAATTTGACGGGAACTAATTTTAGCGTTCCTTTATTTTTGCGAAAAAAGACGATCTATATAACTTTCAATTGATCTTTGTGGTTCTTGTGATGGTTTCTCATGCCTAAATTTTGGACAAATTCATTGGTTACCAATCTACACAACTGGCGGAGCTTTATTCGCGAGAGCTTGTTTACTTCGATAATATGTTATTTTTTTCAAACTTTTTGAGGTTCCTGGTATTACTTACGTCTGTGCAAGCCAGTTCTGCCATTTTCTATCCATTCTGAGTAATTCATCAGCGATTTTGACGGTGGTACATTTTGGCTGACTACAGTAATTCGTGACCTGACCTCAGGCCAACAGCTGGAAGTCATTGATACTTTGCGCAATGACGGTAACTCGATGTGTGCTTCACTCCACACTAAAAATGTTACGAAATATTCCGTCAATTTTCGAAATAAATAGCGACATGTCTTATAAATAGGCTTGACCTTACGTCAATGACCCGGAAAAATCCGAGAAATCTGAGATGGCAGATTTGTTGTATCTATCGCGATCACTAATCCCTGAAAGTATTATTGAGATATCTTGTTTTGGGAAAAAGTTACGGAGCGTTAACCCTATTCCCGGAGGGCTAGACGGTATGGCCGATTCCCGGCAGGGGGGCGGATTCGCCCCCCCCCCCGAGATCTCGAGAACTACTTATCCGATTTCATCGCAACAAACGGCAATCGATTTGCCGTGACGTGAACTACATTTTGATAAAAAGAATTTCTCAAAATTTTGAAATTTGTGGATACAGGGGGCAAAAATGTCAAAATGAGGGGTACTTTTTGACTTCTTATAACTCCGTTGTTTATGGACCGATTTCGATGAAACTGGCATGAATCGAGAGATTATGGATAGGGCTTTTACCATGGGTATGCAAATTTGAAATTTTGAGAAAATTCATGGGCGTTCACATGGTTTCAAAAATAGGGGGATTAGTTTTCCAATAACGGAATGAACAAAAGAGGCCAAAACCCTTTTTTGCTTCTGCTAGTCATGTTATGCTAAAGAAGTACAAATCGCATTACAATGTTTGTATAATGTTAGCATAGGCAGTGCCAGGGACATAAAAAAGGGGGAACTGTCATGGTCACACGTTTCTCAGATCAACGTGAAGCCCATTTGTGGCTCCTCTCGAGGCTGAGAACGTCACCAACGAATCCCCGTTGAGGGTGTCCCTCTGGCTGGCCAGGGTCTCATTGTACAGTGCTAGGCACCGTCTTAAGTTTTTTACGTCTGAGATGCCTCTCTGGTAATTATGTCAGGGTCTAATTTACCCTCCCGGAGCCCCTCTGACTATGTCAAGAACCTTAAGCTTTTCATTGACAGGAGTCCTCTAGGGACTCGGTCCTCATCTTGGCCGTCTCAGAGGCCCTATGAGCCATTTGAAGGTCTCAGGGACACTCTGCCGTGTTGGAGCACTGTTGTGGTCTCAGGGGCCCTGTGTAGCTTCAGGGTCCCTGTATTCGTTTCAGAGGTCATCTAACCCTCCAGGAGATGAGATGACTGACCGACTGCATCAAGAGCCCGTTGGGTTCTTATAGAGACCCCGTGAAGCTGATACGGCGCCCATTCGGGGCTCCTTTTAAGTCTTACATGAGCTCGTTTTCAGGCCTCAGGGGAAGGAAGCGATCGCCCCAGTTACTCCCCCTTTGGATCCGCGTCTGGCCCTCGTAATCAGTGGGGCCCCATGTGGTTAAAATTACCTTTGTCGATTTGGAAACGGGTCCCGCTGAAGTGCAAAAGGAGCCAATGCTCGCCAATGTTCCTGCCCACCTGGCGGGTGCCTCTTACAGGTCGACTGGGACATGTTTACAGGAAAGCAGGAGCCCCTGAATGATCATTTAGGGGCCTCTGTTGGCCAGGGGGTCACTGCCTGTCTATAGAGGGCATGCTATCCGCCTGTAAAGAGCCGCTGTCGACCTCTGGAGGCAGAGACAGGGGCCTTGTTCCGAACCAAACGGAACAAGGTCCCTGTTGTTCCGAACCCTTCAGAGGCTGCCAGAGGCCCTTTATGGGCCGAAAGGGGGCCCTCCCCAGACAAGCAGTGAAATTCCCCACAACCCAGCAGAGGTTCCTCACACAAAACTTTCTTCTATATCCGGAGCAGCTTTTCTTTAGGTTCGTAAGCCTTCTTTATGCTTAAAATATTCTTATTCTGCTTTAATTGCCTGTTTCGGACAGTGTAAGACGCCTTACGGGCGCCTCACGCTATCCAAAGAACTGGGCCCTGCAGCCCCAGGGGGGCCTGCTCGGCCGCCAGGGGGCCCTGCTTGGCCTTCAGGGGGGGGGGGGTGGCATGGCCCCTTTGGCCTCCCTGGCTACGCCACTGAGTAGTGGTGTCAGCATCTACTGTTGGGGTGTTGTTCGGCCAGTGACAAGACTGTTTAGCGCATAAATCGATTACCTCGGTTCGATTCCGTTGGACGATATGAATAATTTAAATGCACTGCGTGACCTGCTGCGCTTAATAAACAAAACAGTCATCTTGCGACAATGGCCTCATCTCTGACGGGCTGGAGGATCACAGAAAATTTGGTGTCGCTAGTTTTTATCTTGCGAGGATTATGCATCAAAAGCCACATGATGAGACAGGCAAAATAGGTCAATGGAACAAAAAGCCCCAGGGTCACGATAGTTAAAATACAATGACAGTGTCTTACAGGATGATGCAGAACATCCCTTTCTGCTCTTCTCACCGGAGGCAACTGGCTTAGGGTATTATAAATGCCTTAAATGTACAGGAATGCAGTCAACGGGCATACATTCACGCAGATTTGCACAATGACACTAAATCTAGGGCCAAACTTTTGTCATATATGCGCCACAATGCTCAACTTTCGTTGTGCCTCAGACGTGTGTACGTCATACAATGACGTCATGTCAAAATCAGGTGCTGGGAGACCGGAACAATACCAAATATTGGCCGAAAACATGTCGGACTAAAAATCAAATCCAGCTCCCTGACAGCGGTACGCCCTGAGTGTCAGTTAGAACGTCTTTAACCCGGCACTCATTGGGATATTTCATCACGTTCCATTGACGGGGGCGGGGCTTTTAACGCCCCCTCTATATCAAGAGAACCAGTTGCCCCATTTGGCTGATTCAAACTGCATTCGATAGCGCCGAACCGTGCGGTCCTGTGACAGATACTTTTTACTTTTGAGTCACTGATGATGTCACAGCCCAGGTCAAACATCCAAAAATGTCTCTTTTTCCGGATTTTGCCTAATCGCAAAGAAAAGCAGGCCGAGACCAAAGTTTGCATGGCAATACGTCTGGGAGGTTGATCTCGTATTCTGAGTGACATGATCCGAAATCATCAAAGGTGAAGATCACAGGCTGAATCACAACGCGCCATGCGATGCATGTTTCTTGACTTATGTGACACGAATACTCTCAAAAACACACTTAGAGGAGGTTTGGGCACCAGCGAAGCATTGCAATGGTCCCAACTAACATGCCCAGGCGATATTGCGCCATTTTGTAGTTTCAGACTTGGAGAAGCACGAACGCACTACTGACCCCCACTCTAGCCAGCCGTTTTTGTTACTGCAAATATAACCCAGAACATCGAATAATTTTACAATGTACTGGTGAAAGAATGAATCTGATACATAATTCCCAATTTCTTGCTTTTTTCAGTTTACCACAATTTCTTTCTGCCATTTTCCTTGAGTGCAAATTACTTACTTGAGTTCACACTTTTCATGCATTTCAAATTTCAACTTTTACGAATAGTTTTGCAGTTGCTATCATGCATTGACTTTAGCAGCATAAAACAGTGTTGCTCATAGTCATATTTCCATGGAGTATTTTATGCCATTTTTTGACATTTTCCGCCACCCTTACTTCTACCCGGCCGGTTTTAACCGGTTCAAACCGGTATAAGAAATTAATTTCTGCCGGCTTCTGCCAACCACGCTTTTCCATTGTCAACCTGGACGATAACGTTGAGGGCGTTGACTACAGCGACCGCCAGACCATCGAACGGCTCACCACTGAAGATACTGTTATTTGCTCAGCCATATCTCTGTTCCGATAAATCCAGCTCCGCTGTCAGACGACCACACCTAGAGGCAGCACTCGGCTCCTGATGCTGCACAGCTTGACTTTGCAAAGGTCAAATGAATGATAACATTGGCAGTGTTGACTCGTGACGATAGCGACCGCCAGATCGCCGAACCCCACACCCATAAAGAAACCGTTATCTGCTTAGTCATGTTTTTGTCCTGAAAAACCAGCACCACGCCACAAGCTCACCACAAGGTGTCAGGGTTCATCGGACGTACCGACCGCTTTGCGAGTCTTGTGCTGCACCGCGCATTGACCCTTTTTGTACATGTTTAGTTTTACACTGTTCTAGTTTTGACAAAAATTCAGCCCAAACACCGAGAGTAAAATCTGAGTGACAGCAAAGGTGACAATCGAAATTAAAGCTGTTCAGTTAAAAATTTACCATACAAGCAATCACGAGTCTGGCAGGCGAAGAAGCAAGCAAATCGAATAATTTAATAAATAAAAACACAAAGATGTGAGCACCAGATGTCGTGCTGAAATGTCACTTTTGCGGTGGCCAGAATGCAAATCCCTTGCGACAAACAGTATGAGCTAAACGACTAAGCTGGCATGTCGCTAAAGTTTTTGTACTCGAGATGTGACCCTAACATTTTACCCTTCACAGTTTACTATGAAATCTCCGCCTCCCGGCAGGCACGAAACCGATCGAGAATGCTTGAAGTGCGCTTTTTGTCCGCATCGTGGCGCAATGCACCCACTTCATCGTCCACAGCGACGTTTGTGAGTCATTGCTGCGAAAGCTCATCGACGGCTGACAAGGGATTTTAGGGCAAAAGTTCGTATCGCAGATGTTCGTCGGACAAAAGTTCTTCGGACTAAAGTTTGTGGGACAAAAGTTTGTCGGTATGAAGTTCGTCGTGTACCAGTTCGTCTAGGACAAATGATCGTCGTGCAAAAGTTCGTCGTGGAAAGGGTCGTGTAGGGCAAAAGTTCGTCGACGAAAGTTCGTTGAGGAAAGAAGTTCGTCTTTTAGAAGTCTGTCTAGGTCAAAAGTTCGTCTGGGACAAAAGTTCTCCTCGCGCAAGTTCGTCTAGGTCAAAAGTTCGTATACCGTTATGCGGAAGGTTGTTTAGAGCAAGGGTTCGTCAAGAAGAATAATTCATCCAAGACACGTTCATCTGACTAATGGAAAAGGTTCGTATGGAAAACATTCGTAAGAAAATGGCTCGTAAGGGAAAACCTTTGTAACGAAAAAGGTTTATGAAAAAGGCTCAAAAAGATTAAGGGTTCGTAAAGTTAAAGGTCGTATCGGGAAGAAACGGTTTAAAAATAGTACCTTCACCTAATTTAGCCTAACCTAAGTTTTTGCTCTAGACCAACTTTTTTTCCAGACCAATTTTTATCCTAAATGAATTTCTGAGAGACGAGCTTTTGTCCTGGACGAACCCTTGTCCTAGACGAGCTTATGTCTTATACGAAGTTTTGCTGGACGAACTTATGTCCTTGTCGAACCTTTCTCCAGTACGAACTTGAGCGACACGAACTTTTGTCTTAGACGAACTTTTGTCATTGCTGGTCTGAGGGGCCCGAGTAAGATGTTTGTCATTTTGGACGCCCCAATTTCAGATTGGTTTCAGATGGCCGCAGAGCCTCACCCTCGAGCGCGATCGAGGGCGAGGCTGTGCGTTTCGTGTTCGTATGGGCTCCGAGAATGATGAAGTCGTCTCTAGACGAGTTGTTTTTAAGGCCGCTGTGTCGGAACCATTGGAGGACCATTTCGCGCTCGACGGGCACCTTTAGTGTGCCAACGCTGTTAGGGTCTTTAACTGAGCTTCAAGTAACGGAATGTCATCTGTGCACGTGATCATGTCGGCTTTACTCAACAGGTAGCATCTCAAGCCACTAGTGAAGAGGGTGCAAAGGGTGCGGTAGGCGGACTGCGCACTGCAGACATCAAAGGCCCAATGATACTGTCTTGAATTACACTGAGAGGGACGTCCAAACAAGTGCTCCCGCCCCTGACAGTCTGACAGTGGTTTGCGAAATAGTCAGTGAACCAGTGGTCTGGCATACCGTAGCAGCCGAGCTTCGCCAGGAGTGCGCCGCCATTGTCGCATTCAAACGTCTTTGGTAGATCGAGGGAACAGATAGTGGTGACGTGTCCGCTGCCCATGTTGTTTCTGGTGTAGCTGATCACATCGATCGCGTCGTTCTTCGAATGGCCGGCGCGTTAGGCGTGCTGCGAATCAAGTAAAATAAGGCTCGGGGTGGCGTAATGTAAAATCTGGGTGCTGACAAGCTTTCGCACCAGTTTACCGATGACACCGAGCACGCGGACGGGTCCAAAATTACTGGGTTCATTAACGTCACCAGACTTTTGAAGCCATACGACGATGGCCTCGTTCCAAATCTTCAGCCAGAGATTAATGAATGAATGATGACATGTAGAATGTGGGGACCAGTGGCAGGCATTGACTTCTTAAACATGTCTAAGCTCATATCGTCACAACTTACGGTTTTCGAGCTGCTTGTGCGACGCAGAGCCAAGCTCAACTCATTCGGGGTAGCCGTAGACACTCAGGAAACAGGGCTACAAACGACCGGTGGTCGCGGAGCCAAGGGCTCGTCTGGGTGTGCGCCGATGTCTTGAGCTATGGTGCGGCCGACGTGAGAGAAGTAGCGGCCGACGTTGTCGGCTACATCGGCGCTGAGGTGGTCACTGGGTGCGGGAGTTCTCTTCGCAAGAGCAAATCTTCTGATCTTGGTGCCGTGTTGTTTCGAAGACTCAGTCCGTGTCGGCTTGAAGAAGGCTTTGGCTGTCCGGAGCCGGGCAGTGAAGGTGCGCTCTGGGTCCTCATGGCGACGCTCAGCCAGGCAAGAACGGCGGACATCCCATTGCCGTCGGGCGGCGTCGCGTCTCGCCGCAGCTCCTCGCTGTCGGTTAGCCACGGACGCTCAGCCAGGCAAGAACGGCAGACATCCCATTGCCGTCGGGCGGCGTCGCGTCTCGCCGCAGCTCCTCGCTGTCGGTCAGCCACGGACACTCGGAGCGGTGCGGATGGTCTTCTCCGGGCACTGTTTCCGGACGTGGTGGCTCCAAACGCTGCCTGTCGTGGACTGCAGGATTCCGTGGCCGGGCCGGCAACAGCGGTGTTGCGCTGTCCGGGTGCCGATGGCTCTAAGGTACCAGTTTATGCCTCTAGCCCGACCAGGTGAGGCCTACGCCAAAAGCTGCTGCGACCGGTGAAGAAACCCATGCTGAGTCGAAATCACACCTTCATAAAACATATCCTCAGTCCGCATGGGGCCCTTGCAAAACGCAAACTGAACCCACATAGGTCCCATATTGGATCCATAGCGACCCACATAGGACCCATGCAGGGCCCTGCCATCGGCCCATCTGGACCCATGTGGTTAGCCCATCTGGGACCAGGCGAAAAATTAACAGAAGTTGATGGGCACCGCGTGGGCAGCCAAGACGGGGCCCAGATAGCTGTCCGTATTGGGACTGTATAAGCAGGGGTGCGGGAGTCATAGAACCAAGAGGATTGACCCCCTCCCGCTTTGGGACTATAGGGGGGAGCCCCCTCCCAACTTCTTCAGCTTTGATGATGTGCAGTATGTTTTTTGCCTTTTGGCCATTGTCACAAAACAGCACGAATATATCCTTGTCAAAATGGCAAGAAAAGCTAGACCTTTTAATGGAATATAAACAGCGAACAGAACGAGGACAGACCAATATTCAATGTCGAGGCGGAGCTGGCGAGGGAAAGGGAGCGTTTGTTAGCACAACAGATAGCGCAAACTGCGGACAATTCGCAGGCATAAGTGGCAGGGGGAATCGTTTCGGTTCCGATTGTCACGTTAGGTTGTAGCGACGGCGTTGACCGAGACATGAAGTGTCATCCGAGGACCCTATTGGCTTTCATGGGTAAAAGAAAGACCTGGAAAGACTTCAATAAGGTAGGCATTTCTTATTTTTTAATCTGGGACTGCGAAAGGTTTCGACAGGTGGCTGCAGGTGGCATCCGGCGGATTGGTGAAGGTTTTTCGGGTTAGCCGCAAGTGTAATGGGTTTGATGTTATTAAAGCCGAAATATTTCGGGACAACTTAATATGCCTTCGTCAGTGCAATCAGCGGCTGGTGAGCTTAAAGAATGAGGCAGTTACAGAAATGGGAGCGCTATTGATGGCACATACATACAAGTACTAGTTCAGGTATGCGAGACATGGGGATGACGTCGCTAGAGGCATTTAACCCGTCCCCGACTGGGGGGGGGGCAGTTGACTGCCCCCTCTGAGGTTTTTTCTGGGATTGCGAGAGATCAAACAAACACAGAGTTACCAAACTTTGTGTACCTTTTGCGTCATCAATTTTACATCTCGTTTTTAAATTTTGACCTCAGGTCAGGTCAGGTGCTTGACCTAGGTGAGGTCAAACAGACCTATATCCAAAAAAGTTTAGTGCCCTGTGACTTTTTTGCAAAACAAGATATCTCAATAATATTTTCAGGGATTAGTGAACGTGACAGATGCAACAAATCTGCTATCTCAGGTTTTTCGGAACTTTCCGGGCCATTGACCTGAGGTCAAGCCCATTTTTAAGACATGTCGTTTTTTCGGAATTTGACGGAATATTTCACAACATTTTTAGCGTGGAGTGACGCAGACATCTAGTTACCGTCATTGGGCAAAGTATCAATGACTTCCAGCCATTGACCTGAGGTCAGGTCATGATAACTGTAGTGAGCCAAAATGTACCACCGTCAAAATCGGCGATGAATTACTCAGAATGGGTAGAAAATGACAGAACTAGCTTGCACAAACGTAAGTAATACCAGCAACTTTAAAAAGTTTGGGAAAATTGCATATTTTGGAAATAACAGGCTCTCGCGAATAAAGCTCCGCCAATTGTGTAGATTGGTAACCAATGAATTTTTCAAAAATTTAAGCATGTAAAGCCATGACAGAAACCAGTTAGATCAATAAAATACACATACGTTGTCTTTTTCGCGAAAATAAAGGAACGCTAAAATTAGTTCCCGTCAATTTGTGACCGCATACGGCAGCAGCGCACGCCTACAGCTGCCGGGAGAAATACCGTGTCTTTAACTCAACGTTTCGGCGTATATATTGAAGAAATCTAGGAAATTAGACATGTATCGGCAACCGCAGACCTTTGCTTGTGCGCTGGTTCCTTTACCTATGCGTTTTTAGTCACAGCCCTTGAGATCCAGGCCATTTTTCGGTCTCATGCAGTCGGCTATGAAAAAAAACATATAAAGGGCGTCAGTTGCTTACATGTTATCTAAAGCTAAAAAACAAGACCAGTTTCGAGCTCTACTCGTCACAAGCTTTCCAACGGTGTGCTTATTTTTATCGTGCGACCAAGCGTTCGTGAGTTAAAGGGGGGGCCGCCAACTGCCCCCAGTCGCCCATGTTCGAAACGGACCGACGGTCGTGCGCGGGTTAATACGCGACAGTAGCTACCGATCTTCCAGCTATGCCATATCATGAGTTGCCACAAGAGAAAAGTGCAGCAAAATATGCATTTAGTATATCGTGCATATTTAGTTTGCTCAAAGGATAAGACAGGTATGCAGACCTATTCTATATTTATGATGTAGACAATCCTTAGAATAAGAATCAGAGAGTTGGCGTACCTGTGGATCAGGTGATGTAGTTTGGCATTGCCAGTTCATTCACAGTTGTAACGCTTCCAACTGTCATTTATAGACGACTGTTGGAAATTAGGAATCGTGTAGCGATCCTTTTCAGTTAATTTTTATCGCAAATCAGCTCCTCGAAACTGGTTTACATCACGAAGAAATACTAAATACTCGAGCCCAGCACTTAGGCAATGAACAAAAATCGACACCAGCACACTCGTACAGAAATACGCATTACGGCATGTTCACTGTACGCAGAGATCTTCCAAGAAGAGAAAAGAAGTAACTGCAGCACTTTTGAATCGACGTTTTTACGCAAATGAAATGACAACGCTTAATACATCGCAATGACAGTGCTCGAAGGGGTCATTCGCAAATAGAACTCCATTTGAGGGATTGTTCATGGAGTTGATATCTCTGACAGTGTTTCTTCATGTATCTAATACTGCTGACGGGACCCTTCATAGACATGGTGCGGCCGTCAGGGCTCGTTCACGGACGTGACGCTGGCAATGCCGGGGACTGCCGTGTCGGCACACCGGGCCGTGCTGGCGGCCCGCTCCGCTGGCCTGCGCCGCCTGCTGCTGGCCGCCGGGCCGGAGGAGGCGGCGCCGCTGCTCTTCCTGCGCGGCGTCACAGCCGACCAGCTGCACCTGCTGCTGCAACTGCTCTACACCGGCTCCGTGGTGGCTGGGCGCCGGCAGCCGAGTGGTGAGCGGCCCGGAGCTGCTGAGCTGGTGCCTCGGGGCCTCACCACCGAAAACTGGACTGTACCCGCTGCCTGTGACGTAGTACGACCAACACCCTGTGGGACCTTAAACTGGAATGATTGATACTGGACGACCTTTACTGCATGCTAATGGTGATGCACACTGTCATAATTTGAAGTGATTTTGTAATGTGTCAGAGACTATACCTGCCCTGTTTCAGAGCTGATCGAACTCTGCAGGGATCTGGAAATTGACGGACTTGAAGAAAACGTCGTCACCCCTGTGCAAGATGAAGAACAGGGGGCCACCACTGAATGTTTCCAAGTGGATGATTCAGAGCACAAGGTCAAGGCAGAAGCTCTATCAGTCGATGTTTGTAAGCCTCATACTGTCAGGCTTACACACAGTCACAGATGCACAGTCTCTCTCAGGAGTTGGTGAAAAGCCAGGGCCAGTGGACGTGCCCCATCCTCTGACTGGTGATAGTCAAGTGTCGGATGGACAGATTTCGAGTGGCTTAGATTCAGCAGTGGATGCATCATGCTGTGAAGCCGTGTTGGGCCAGGCTCCAGATGATGCCATGCCACTTACCAAACATTCAACGGACTCAGACGGGCCCAGGATTAGTCCACGTCCGTGTTCATTGGATGACTCGGAGGTGAGTAGACTTGTACTGTTCTGAAATCACAGTATGTTGGGTGATTACTGCTGTAAGGTGGAAATGCTCTGTTTGCACTCAGGAAATGTAGTATCTATCAAAGTAAAATGTGTAGTAATGCGTCCTGTGTCAATTCGGTAGTTTTTCCGAAAACATTAATATGTGCCAAGTATATGTGTGTTTTTTATTGTATTATGAAAAATCATTGTCAGACATCTGATGTGCCTGCAATGCACTGCGTTGGGTACATTACTATCATGGATTGTGTTGACGACAGGACTGGAAATTTTGTTTTTGTTCCCAGCGTCAGAGTATAATTTTTTGTTATGGAATACAAAATTGGCAAACAGCAGTCCTGGTTTATTTGGCATTCCTAGTGTGAGTCCATTATCACATCATACCTGCTTCTTACTGAATTGAGATAGACTCGTTTGCTTTCAGATGTAAAAATTTGCAAAGAAGATTGTAATAAAGTTTTTTGTGAAGGCACAAGGTGAAACTGTTGGAGGATAAAATGCTTTTGGAGCGAAATTTTTTTTCCGGTGTTTTTCAACACCAAAAAAACAGCACCTTTTCCAACCGTGGAAAACTGTTTTTGGTGTTCTTCAATACCAAAAAACAACGCTTTGGCCAACACCGCGGTTGGTGTTGTGGTCCGTTACACCTCTGTGGATGACATGGCCTGTGTCTCCTGTGTTTGTACTGAGCTGGCCTGCGGACCCGTTGAGTTTGTGACGTCTGCGGACGGTGTGACCGGCCGGCCGGCCGCCACTGTTCTCGGCAGACCCGCGGCTCGTCGGGTCTCCGTCAGCTGGCTGCCCTGCTGGACTCGCTGGGTCCCGGCGAGCGTCTGCAGCTGAAGCGCATGGCCGAGCAGGTGCTGTTCCCGGACTTGACCAGCTGCCTGCCGGACGAGGTGAGAGAGTTTGACACATTGCCTTTGACATGTTGTTGTTGCACTGACGGCCTCGTTCATTATGTCGGTGTGTTAAGGTAGTAAATCTGGCTGAGTGGTTTCGGGATTCCACCATCTGTTTCTTTTTTTTGTAGGGGAGGTGGGTGGGTGTCTGTTGTGTATTCCACTCGTCTCTCCCGCTTTCTGTCCGAGTCCGCTGAATATTCTGCCATGGCTCTAGTGCACAACATCTGCTAGGAACAGGCACCAGCTTTCCCTCGCAGCTTATAAACCATGGCAAGCATTCTATCATTATGTTCAGACTCCCGTACCTCCGCTGTCCGCTCATTTCCGACCGCCTTGTATGCGTGTGTGCGTGTGTGCGTGCGTGCGTGCGTGTGTGTGGAGGGGCAGATTCTGATTGACATCTTGTTCTGCGGGGGAACAGATTCTGATTGACATCCTGTCCTGGCTGTCGCCGCGGGACCTGCTGAGCTCGGCCGGCGTCTGCCGCCGCTGGAGGGCCGTCGCCGCCGACAACAGCGTGTGGCGACGCTGCTGCCGCCGGATGGGCGTTGACCCGGCCGGCCAGACGACCTCCTCACCTCAGCTGTACATGCGGCGGTTCGCCTGTACCGAGCAGCCGATGTCACCGCCCAAGGTGGGGCCGGGCGGGGGTTGGCCCAGTTTGCGCGTCTGGGAACCTGATGATGAGTCGTGATTATAGTACCGCTATCATTAGCCAATTGAGAACTCGAACAATGCCTCCCAGGCGAAGCTTCGACACTTGCTTGTGATTCTCTGGATCTCCATTATTTGGTGGTATACTCAAATATTTAGGAGTTGAAATAGACGGGAATTGATTCGTTGAGCGCTTTTGATAGAACTGTTGCCAAGGCTGCTGCGTGTGCACAGTGTCTCACGCCTGGTGTCCCATTATTGCTGATCATCTGCTGTTCATCGGTTGGTAGAGACTGAAGCACGAGAAGGAGATTACGAGAATTGCCATACAAGGCGATCGGATCATCACGGGTTGCAGCAACGGAACAGTGCGGGTGCGTACTGAGTCATGACGGTGACTATCTGCCGTATTAGAGACATAAGGACTTCCGTGCCACCTTGCTTGGGGATGGCGAAGAATGACGGTTTGTTTTTGTAGTAATTTACTGCCTCATCACCTCTTTGTTTCACAAGGGAATCTCGCTTCAGGTCAGTTAAGAGCCAAGCCGAGACGACAGCTTTTGCAACCCGACATCTTTGTTAAGCCTGTATCACCATGAACACTTGACGAGGTGTACCTTATGCTCCTTATGTTATGGCTGGATGATGGTTTTGAAAGTGAGGACTTGCGTCTCGCAGCTGGGTAATTGTCACCAGATCGACTGTGACTGAGCAGGGCGCTCCAGGCAGACCTTTCATTGGAATTATTTGTAAACGATTTATCACTTAAGATTTCCGTCTGTCTGGTGTAAGTCCAGCCTCGATGTATCGCACGCAGACCGTCTCTGATCCTGTCCACAAACGGGGACCGGTTATCGTGCAACTGTCAGGATTGGTTAGGGGTGGCCGGTTACGGTGATACTGTCAGGTGGGGTCTGATGGGTGACCAATTATGGTACTACCGCCAGGATTGGTTAGGGGTGACCGGTTACGGTACTACTGTCAGGTGTGGTCAGGGGTGACCGGTTACTGTACTACTGTCAGGCGTGGTCAGGGGTGACCAGTCATGGTGCTGCTGTCAGGTGTGGTCAGCAGTGACCAGTCACGGTGCTGCTGCCAGGTTTGGTCGGCCTCTCGGGGTGTTCCGGAGCAGTTCATGGAGGTCGAGACCCGCATCACCTGTGTGGAGGTGGCCGGCGACCTGATCGTGCTCGGCTGTTGGGACGGCTCGCTGTCCGTCTGGAGCGCGCACACCGGGCGCTGCCTGCACAGGCTGAGGGGCTACACCTCCACAGTCCTCAGTGTGGCCGTCAGTGGCACCAGGTGAGCTGGACGGGAACAGGACAGGTCTCCGGAGTGGAATTTGCCAGCACTGGTTTAAGCTGCTGTTTGACTCGGGCTCGATAGGAGTTTTCGGAAATATCAGACGTAACGCCAAATGTCCACCACGCTACAGCTGAGTCTGAGAAGTCGAATCTTAGAATAACCACGGTCAATCCGCCTTGTGCAAATGTTCGTTACTTAGCCTGGGAATACTGACTGAACACTGAACCACTGCAGTGGGTATGGCGCCACTGGCGTCAGCGAGGCGTGTTTTGTGCGGCTCGGTGGCTGCGTCTGACGCTTCGGTGGGCCGCTAGAGCGGCAAGCGGCTCATTAGACGGGACGGTACGGCTCTGGGACCTGGTGTCCGGCTCCGAGCTGGCCGTCCTGCGCGGTAATGGCTCGGAGGTGTGGGCCGTCTGCTTCGACGGCCTCCGGGTGGTCTGTGGCGACCGCAGCGGCTGCGTCCACGTCTGGAACTCGGAGACGCGTTCCAAGGAAGACATGTGGGAGACGCATGGCAGCTGCATCATGTCACTTCAGGTGGGCTCTGAACTGGTGTGTGCACTGGCGGCGTGGGTGACGTACTTTCTGTTTGCTCTGCGTATCAGGTGTGATGTGTGTTGCACACATGGTTTCACCCATACCAGGTAGCATATGCGGTATGAGTTGTATTATTGTATGTTATTGCATTATTTTTATAGACACTAACAGACAGTCGCTCAATATTGGTGCAGTGAAATATTAAAAGCAGGAGTCAAAACATGATTCAGTCACAGTAGCCTTAAAAAAGACATTAAGGGATGGCACATGGATAGGCTCACAGATATCACCCTACCGAGTTCGAGAAGATGTGCACGTTTGATTTATAAAAGCGCGTAGTGAACGTAAACAAGTCGACATTCCTAAAAGAGTTCAGGAAGGTATTGCACAGAGTGGTTATACGAGTAAACAGGCTACGCTGGACGGTATTCACCCGAGCTAAAGCGATGCTCCACAGCGCGATGTTACGCGATGGACGCCGCGGCACAGCCAAGCCGAATGCTGGCAGCAGTTGAGGCCTGTCGAGGCTCGCATGGTGAACATTGTACAGAAACATGAGGTCATATTGCACAAGGCGTGACTTCATACTGATCACGTTAAAGTGGGCCCGAAGAGTGATTTTGTCCATGCCTGAACTAAAAGTCAGCCATATGAGGAACTTGTGCTGTATGCGCTCCAGACGCTTCAGGTGGGTGACAGCAGCCCCACTTCGTAAAGCAGCCCCAGCCCATAGCCCATAAGGGTTTTGAAAAAGCAAACGAATTTTTTCCCGATATTTGGGCGTTGCTTTTTATTACGTTCACGCAATGATCCATGACACGTTGCCTTGGCAAATTCAGCGTTTATTTGATAAATGTTCCCTGCAGCCGCTGTAACGTATGCCGCTTAAGTAAAGCGAACAGCTTTCAATAATGGTTTGTTGTTGGGTGACTGATGACGTGGGAGACCCAGGTCAGGCGGCATGACCTGGTCCAACCATGTCACCGCTTGTCTAATAAATCAAGTGAGGCTGCATTCAATGCCCTCTGGATCGAGAAAGCTGATAACGCTGGAGAATGCACACTGGATGTGGGCTTATTGCGTTTCTGGAAACTAATATGAAATGAATGGATGAATCTTTAATCATTGCTCCATCTTACGCCTGAAACAGCACCTAGACTGTGCATAGATATTTAAGAAGATAGGCCAAACACCATGTTTGACCTGGGTGCATTTGGTCGAATTTGGAAAACGGGTATAACAGTTTTTTGTTGTTTTGTTTTGTTTTTGGTAGATGACGGTTATTCTGACCGAAAACTATGTATAATAAGGGGGGCCAAATGCCTTCCTCAAATCTCGACAGGAGACAATTTTCGCTTTTCAGGCATAGTTTCATCCAAACCCCTGCTGATGAATCCCGAAAAAAACACCCTTCACCTTGCCGGAACTCGCCATAACAATTGGCAATCACACACTCCCTCGTTATTTGTGAAGACGCAAGGTTAGTCCATCGACAGGACACTTTCTTAGGAGGAGCACGTATCCACTGTCGCCAAAAAGTACAACTCCATCCTGTTTTGCTTGTCGCCACCTTGTAACGCCAGAAGCCCGTTAACTCCTGATCCAGAGTCACATTTTCCCACATATCCGGCACCGCCTGTCCGTCTGGGGCGGGGCTGCGATGTGTCGTATGGACAGTCCGTAGACGGCCATTAATGTCGGGACCAGAATCGTCTTTTGCGCTCTAGGTCGTGGCCACATATATCAGGCTGCGAGGGATCTAGGATGGCGCGGTGTGCGTGACCTTGTCACCTGCCTGGCCTGTCCTGGCCTGTCTCCAGAGCCCTCAACGACCCGCGGCCTCCGGTGGCGGTCTTATCCCTGTTTTTCGACGTGCTGATCTTTCGGAGCCCCCTAATCCTTTTGGTTCTTCGGTCGCTGGCCCTGCTAAGCAGCTTTGCCCTGGAGCAGCCCACCGCCGGCCACAGCCGCGTCATCCTCCCGGCATGATTTCATTCCACGTCTCGACCGGGGTTTGTTGTAAGCACGAATTTCACTTGCTTTTGTTTTACCCGCTGGATCGGTCTTTTACTGGACTCGGTGTTTTCCTGTGTTTGTCTTACTCATGTATCTGACCACAATCAGATATTTATCCATTATCTGGCATGATTCGTTAAATACACTGACTTAGTGACTGATATCCCTGTACATACCACAGTAAAACCCGTCCATTTCCGGCAGCAGCACGTTTATCGCAAATGCCGCTTCTAGGGCCACTGATGCGATATTCAGATCCTTTTTTTGATAAATCACAAAATGACCTGCCTGTTCTGTGGAAACAAAACGCTGCCTTTGTACCTGGTAGAAATATGGTAACCTCGTCTCAGAAACAATACACCATCTTCATCCACACCAAGGTGTCAATAGCTGCTGGGTGAAGAAAAAGCAGCATTGCAATGAGGTATCAGAACATATGACGACCAGATTATAGTAAGATGGGGTAAACTGGTAATCACTGAACTCCGTTATTTAATCATTAAAATGTTTTTTTTAATGCTCACAACAGCTTAAAATGCTTGCCTCTGTAGCAGATGCCAGTCACTGCTCTGCATATGCGTCCTGGAAGTAGTTGTGGTCATTGACAGTGGCTGTGATATTTGAAGCACCACCAGCATCCTCATGACAGCCAAGACGCATGCTTCTTTGGCTTCCAGTGCCACCAGAGTGTTTGTCAGGAGACAGAAATGTCTGCCTGGTTTCCTAGGAGGCTGGTTTGATTCGTGAATCTGTTGCCATGGTGGCTTCCAGGATGTCTTCAACAGTGCAGGTGCTTGCGATCACCTGCCACTCTGGGGGCATGTGCCAGTCCCGTGGCTTGAACTTGCAGGTGGCTGACAGGTTCAGCTCTCCTGAAAAGAAGTTAAGGTTTGTTCCGGAACCTGCGTTTAAGTAATGCCATCGAATATGTAGTTTTAGTCACGAAAGCATGGGGCGATACTGTCGTATTCGCTGCAATATTGCCTCAATGCCTTTTCATTGCATGCGATAACAACCGTTGTATTGTTTTTTTCGGCATTCGTTCCCGAGATACAAAGAAATCGATTTACCCCCACCCACCGTCCCCTCCTCCATTCTCCCTTCCCCCGTACGGCCAAAGTTGGCTGAATGCGACAGGCGGTGCTTGGTAAGACCACCAGATTTTAATGGGCCGTATATAAATGTCATGCCAGGTCAAGTGCTGCCTTCCTGTTTTGACACGGTGGTTTGAGGCGGGAGAAATATTAGATGAGTCAAAACTTCTCTTTTTCAGGTGTAGGGCGTGACGGCTGACCTAAATTACCACAGTTCAGTAACCGAGTAAATATGTTAATCAGAGTTCAATGACATCCTTTGCTGGTGGTGCAGTGATTTGAAGAGGACGGTCTGATAAACGTTCCGGCGCGTTACGTACATTTTTGGTTCGAGATGCCACGACACAACTGATCCTGGGCAGCTGTTTATAAAGTAAGCGTGAGTGTGTCGAAGTGGGTGGAATTAGCATCAGAGTTGATGTGAAGCCGGGCTTTTTGCCGGACCCTGTCCCCGCCGCTCATGCGTTCCCAAAAATGCAGTAATTTTTCTCCTGGCACTGACCGAAAGGCTGCTGAATGGTTTTCCTCGTGGCATGCAGCTCCATCATACGGCTGCCCCGCACCGGCTGACCCTTTTGGTCTCGGGTCAGAAAAAGTTGCGTTTTCTGGTACTGGTACCCTAGACATGCCATATCTGGGACTCTTTCATGCGTCTCCTTAGCTACTTTGCAAACCCTGGCAACCGTGATTAACTGTTGATGTTGAGTTGAATGGTATCATTTTCGTTGTCATTCATCTGTTGAACTTACTGATCAAATTGTTGAGTTTTCGGTCATGTGGTAGTCACGAGATTAATAATTTGGTACAATACTGGCGGACATGCGAATGATGACGTAAAGCCATGTTTTTATTTCATAATCTAGGACGGAACAGTGACAATTTCATTTAAATTTATCGAATATTTCCGTACCTGCCGCAACACTTGAAGACGTAATCTCGGAATCATTTGATGATTTTCTTCTTAGAGACTCGAATCACAAGTGGAAAGGCGTCGGCGGTAGGTTGAGCGAGGTTATGCGTGTTGGCTAGGAGGGATGCCAAGAACGAGAGACACAGCCAACAGGGGAGTTGGGGTGTTCCTGGTCCTTCCTGTAGCCTGGCACCGCCCGGGGTCTTTCATAACACCCGACCGGCGGAAAGTTCATACTCTAATCGGTACCCCTGACCTTGATGGCATGAAAAATACTTCATAGGTGAGAACAGTGTTTAGTATCTCATTGAGCTCTGGTGCATGAAACTATCATGTGGCAGCCTTGAAACAGGTGCCAAAGTTTTCATGTTTCTGTATAAGACTGCGATGAGTCGTACTTAATTTAAGCCACTCTGTAGGCACAATTTCAAGTTACGCTGAGACCATATCAGTACATTCTAAGTCAAGTCATATTATGGCAGTTTCCATGAATCTTAAAACATGAATCGTGATCGAAAGTTTGTACAACCTTGTCTGCTCAAAAACCATTTGAATGTGTAAACAACGACGTAAAAATTACGTGAGACCAGATCTGACCTGACCTGAACTGACCTGACCTAACATACTGTGACCTGATATGATCGGTTTGATAACCTCTTGTACCGCTTGTTACTTGGTAGGCAAAGGCAATTGTGAGGTCGAAATATATTATGTTATTATCAACATACAAAACCAGCTCAAACAACGTACTTAAGTTTGGGCTTTCGGTAAAAATACGCCAACAGTTGTTAAGATGTCACTTCATACACCCTGACCTGAACATGTGCATTTTGTTGCCCTGAAATTGAAATAAACTAGTTCCACCAGATGAAAAATGACATTAATTTACACTGCCGTCCCATTTATTGATTACTCGGTGCCATTTGTGTAGTGCGATGAAATAGCAAGCAAACTATAACGTGATTAGCATGGATCCAGAAACACAGTCGTACCAGCCTCATAACTTAGTTTTGCTCACTTGAGTCATCGGTGGATGAAGAAAAATAGTCACAAGACTGGGAACCTGGAGACACAGCAACGAGCAAAAAATCAAAATGATCATGGGGCATTTCCTAAACGATGGAAGGTTTTGTCAACGAATTACCATTGAAATGGTTAAATATGGAAGCTTGACGAACGACTGATGTGGGCGGTTGGACAACCGCGTTAACATATTAGGTGCTAAGAGATTGTGTTGATTTCCTTTTTTGTGATATGCTCTAAACTGCTGCTGCTGGGATGATATTTGTATCGTTTTTATCTCCCTAAAATGTTAATTGGTACTAGTGGCGTCCGAGTCTCTTTTAACATTAGCACTGTCTATATTTCTGACACAACCGAGGGGCCAGTGATGTTCCTTTCTTGATTTGCTTACTGGTACCAGTTGCGTCTTCACCTCTTCTTCAAACGCGCAGCGTTGTGTGACGTCCAGGTTGGAGATTGGGCATGTCGAACACAATAGCTCGCTTGTCCGCGGAGGTAGCGCCACCTACACAGGCGCCATCTATAGTTGGTGTGTACTATTTGTGGTCATTTCCGCTGATGGCCTGCCTTTGTTCTGTTTGATTTTGTTCTCGCCAAAATGTCAATATTGTGCGGAATATTGACATTTTGGCCAATACTGGTGTCAACATATTATCGAAGAATTCGGGGAAAAAATGTTCCTCCGACATAGTTTGCCTAAAGGGTTGTGTCAAGATAGCTGTCGGTATGGCTGTTAAAATCGCGGTTGTCTCCGGTGAAAATCGGCGGGTGGCCAAAACTTGCCTTCCTCAGTTTGGCGAGCCTGAACCGTGAACCACGGCGCAATTACACCGGCGTGACGTTCGTCAAACGCTGAGGCATAATTTGCACTGTTGTCGGCAGCTCACCTGCTGCGTGGCTTACCATGCACCTGTTGGCGAAGTGGCGATCAAAGATTCTAGCCAGCAGCAGGAGATTGACAAAATATATGTCAAACAGTGGACAATCAGCTATCAGCCAATCAGCCAGTCAGTGAAGTCAAGACTTTTGTAAGGTTGCATATGCCACTGGCTCTGGTGAAAGGAAATCAGGGTGTCAAGTTGTCCTATATTTCCTATAATTCCTGTAATCCTGGCACCGTCGTATACTTTACTATATTTCCCCAACAACCCTATGATTCCTATATTTTTCAGCTTTTAGCAAATGCCAGTATTTTAAAATAGATCACGGCAAAAATGTATTCATGAAGACAAGCAACCACAGAGAGACATAGACTTGCCTTCAGCCCGAGGCTTACCAGCTGCTTTGCGGGAAAAGGCAGTCTACTCTGTGGATTACGTTTTAAAACACACAGTGTCTTTTTAGCTCCACCTTTAGTCTTCAAAGTATATTTGGCCGAGGTTTTGCAGTGGAGGTAGGAAAATTTTCTTGCATGTGCCTATTTCGCAATTTCTGTGTGTGTTTTGTATCGTTTGGTGGTATGCTTATGGATACTTTATACCCATATGTTGCGTAGGACTAATTGTTATATTCGAAGTCATGAATAGTTGCCATGGCATTGTGAATAGTTGCCATGGCTTCATGTAGGTAGTATTTACCGTAACATCAGTATAAGTTTACTGCACTGGTGTATTTCATCACTTGTCAGTAATCAAGATGAAATTTCGCTTTTGCGTTATTTTACAAGGAGAACTGACTGGTTAGCATAGAGCTATACATCAAGTTCTGGATGATGACCTGTGTGTGGTATAGATGGGGATCCTACCAGCTATAATAATGAATTTGGAAGTGTCGCGAATTGTGGATAAAGACTATCCGAGCGGAACGCATCAACCTGCTACATGGGCTTGTTAGCTGGACGTGATGCCACCACTTCTGGCTAGAATTGCAACAATCAACTTACGGTTTCACCAAGTTGACCATTTTATGCCGAAAAATGCTTTCGTTCAGCAGTCCGTTTTCTGCTATTCTCTGCTACCACGCACTACCTACCTTAACTGGGAAATGTATTAACAGCTTGTTTTGAGCCAGTTCTCTGGCCCACCTTTATTGAGACCTTGACCCTCGCCCGACCTCGCCATTCTGCCACCCGCCTTGGTACAGGGGTGGGGGACGGGTCACGACCCCCCAAGCCATTTCAGTATTTTGCATGCTAGAGCGCCGGAAAACTGACTTGTAAGACATCGCGAAATCTCGCGATTGGTACGCTTTCTATTGAGGTTTAGTCCTGTTCATCACGGGTCATAAGTTGTTCCAGGCCAGCTTGAAGGTCACATTTTGCGTATTTTAGTGATCCTAATGTACTAAAATATTTGCCGCGTGATATGAGCATAAATCGCATACCATCGTATTTCTCACACAACTGCGGGTTTGAGTATACCCTACGCAGTGCTCGTAACATGTACAGATTCGTGACCAGCCAGGTGAGGTCATAGAGATCTTCAAGAGGGTCTTGTCTGAGCGGTCTTAAAAGCCTACCTTGAAGCCATGCTGGGTGAAGATATACGTTGAACTGGACTTCATGTCAAAGACACCCGCTGTCAACATTTTGGTTCACCTCGACGACGGTAACCCGATTTGCCCTCAGCGTGACGTAAATAACCTCGGATGATTTTGACCTGGTTTACATGTTTTTCAGTAGTCACCAGTTTTATTGAAATATCTATAAATCACTGATGCGGATTCATTCGAAGAAAATATCCACAGTTCAGAGATCTGATCTGACCCCGGAAGGATTTTTGCGTCAAAAGATGCGAAATGAATAGACGGAAGGTGATGCAAAATTTGAGGCTGTGCGCTGTCATTTTTTTTCTTGTAGCCCTAGGCAATCTTAGTGGGGTTTGTAATCTCCTCCCCTGCTCTGCCAGCAGTGATACGTGAAATAATCAAATGTAATTATTGGTGTTACTAATGACCACAACGGAAGCAAAACTTTTGAATGACATTAAAATCTGCGGGAAAGGGGTTTGCAATTTGCAGGGAAGCGTTCGCCATTGCTAACAAAGAATGATCTTCTCACCATTAGCCTCTTGTGCATCGAGTTAGCCGTGGCAACATTCCCGGAAAGGTTTTGTTGCAGTGATAAATAATGGTGGTAACAAACCGGAAATTGTCTTCCAGTCAATGATATGGTAATACTGTTTAACGAATGACACAGTTCTCAGAACGGTTGGCTGTGGATGGACAAGTCAGTGGTTGTTAGCTTGTTATTGAGTTTCACAAATGTCATTGATTTGGTGAAGAAAACACATGTGAGGTGTACATCTGCAATCGTTTCCTGTCTTGGTCATCCGATGTTTTACCTGTCAACTCTGGATGCTGTCTTCAGCTGCTCACCAGAGAGTTTCCGTTCCTCATTCCAGCTGGAAATTCTGTGCAGCATTGGATCTGACAATGCTGATCTGACACTCAAACCTAAGCAGTAGAAATTCACGCTGCCGAAAGTCTAGAGTGACGCTGCAGAATGGCTACGAGCAAGTATGGATCTTTGACATGTAAAGAAAGAGCAATATTTGACCTGACCTAGAGTGACCTTGCCCCGACATTTTTGAACATTTTGGCATGTTTCTGATGCAGACGATCATGACGTTTTGTTTGATACCCATTTGAAGGATCTGAGACTAGGATTGCCGATGATATTGTGTACGAACCGGTGTCAGTTTTTCACATGTCTTGTTGTGCGTTGTGGGTGATTTCTGACGTCATTAGTCGCGTGATCAGGGCAAAGAGTATTTTTTCGTTGCAAGAGTCAGGGCTATCGATTGGTGGCAGACCTGTTCATATCCGATATGTAGATCCAGAAAAACCAACGGGTCCCCTTTTTCAACACTCCCTAAGAGTTCGCGGGCATGAAAACACGCCAAGCAGTGCGGGGTTTGTATGTTCCATGCAAAAATAAGTTGCACCCGGTCTTAAAATTGAATCAAAAACTTGTAATCTTTATTGACAGTCATAAGAAGGTTCAATGTATTTTCGCTGTTTTTCAATGTTTCATATTTCAGTGTTTCAATATTTCAATGTTTTTCGCTGTAGGGAATAAAATGATTTTCTTACCCCCGCTCCAGTCACCCTAAGGTACACGCAGCCACTACTCACAGAATCTGGTGTAGTGTAAGTGTATGAGCTGAGTTGCCATGCCTGAACCGAACATTTGCCGAACTGGATAACTGAGAAACAGGTGTCCATTGGACCATCAAGCCACCAAGGAAACTGTTGCCCCTGGCCAACCACATTTTGACGTCAGAAGAGGTATGACCAGATCCAATTGTGCCTTTGAATGTTTCAGTTTGGCGTACAACCAGAAATAGGTTACATGGGCACGGAGAGTACTTGCACCCATCCGTTATTAGGTCGGGGAATAAAAGCAAAATTAACACACTAGGATACATCAAACACGTGTCTGAAGAAAAAGACTTGTTTATGATGTCGATTTGAAACCTGTCCACGTTATGACACCAGAAGTGAAACTAGTCCTCTCCTTTTCCGCTACAGCACCATCCATGCATCAGAGAAATTCAGTGAACTGCAGAGGCATGCGCACCCAGATCCGTACCATCATGCTTGTACCAGAGACCTATTCCATCTCACCGTACCTGTGCAGACAGTTGCCGTTGCGGAGGTCCCACAGGCGCACTGCACCGTTTAGGTGGCCGGAGAGGAGCCGGCCCTCCTGCAGACAGATGTTGGCCACCCACTTTCTCGAGTGGTCGCCCAGCTTGAAGCGCACGAACGAGCCGCGCTGATGCGGCGCTGTGATGAGTAACTGTATCTGGCCTGTATCATTTGCGCCGTTTCCGATGGCCGTTTGCACGGAGCCTCGGCTGGGCCACCTGGCTGTGGCTTCCGCCGGAGGTTCTGTCGACTGACGCTCGTCTCTCGGTCCTTACGTCCGACAGCACGACTTCGGCGTGGTGGTCAGTGGCCACAGGAACGGTGTCATCAACGTCTGGGACATGACGACGCGTCAGTTGCGCTTCAAGCTGGGAGATCACTCGGGAGACAGGGTGGACAACATATGTCGGCAGGAGGACCGGTTCCTCTCCGGCCACCGGAACGGTGCGGTGCGCCTGTGGGACCTCCGCAGCAGCAGCTGTCTGCACAGGTACGGCGAAATGGAATAGGTCGCTGGTACAAGCATGATGGTACGGATCTGGGTGCGCGTGCATCTGTAGTTCACTGAATTTCTGTGGTGCATGGATGATCCTGTAGCAGAAATGGAGTGGACTAGTTTCACCTGTGGTGTCATAACGTGGGCAGGTTTCAAATCGACATTGTAGTCACGTCTTTCTCCTAACATGAGTTTGATGCATTCTAGTGTGTAAATTTTGCTTTTATTCCCCGATCTTATAACGCATAGTTGCAAGTGCTCTTCTGTGTCCATGCAACCTATTTATGGTTGTACACCAAACTGAAGCATTAAGAAGCTCAACTGGATGTTCATTTCAAAGGTTTTGACATTTCGGCATGCTGTAAAACGAAGGTTTTCGATTGGGACAGATATCAAGTTAGTAATGCCTGTAATGTAATGCCGATAATAAAAGTAATGTCAGGATCCTGGACCACATGTTCTATTGCATGTCTACATGGTCTATTTCCTTATATTTACAATGACTGAAGCGAAACTGTCACGTTGCCTTTCCGCCTGAGTGGTCCGCTGCACTGGCCGTGTGGTCGGCTGTCCTGGTCTGATGAGCGGTGATGACCGGCTGTCTCCCGCTGCCGTCTCCGCTCGTGTCCGGGCGTCCGATACCGCGGCACTGACCGGCCCTGCCCGCGGCAGGCTGGACGGCGACAGAGGGCATGGCAAGCCGGTGACGGGTGTGCGTCTGCTGGCCGATATGGCCGCCACCTCCTCCTCGGACGGCTTTGTCAAGCTCTGGGACTGCCAGGCGTGCTGCGCGACCTGGTGACGCCCGAGCTCAGCGGTGGCTACGTCGGGCATCTCTGGGTCAGCCCGAGCCGCCTGGTCTTCAGCGTTGGGCAGTACGGCTCCGACCAGCATGCATTACTCGTGTTCGACATGACGCCGCGCGGCGCCCCTGAGGACGAGACCTCAGATAGGCCGCCGTAGACCCGGGGAGGGGCCGGCTGTTCTACCAGACCCGGGCCGGGTCTGGTAGAACGCTGCTCTTCCTTGCACTGCTAGAAAGGCCTTGGTGAAGGCCTTTCTAACAGTGTTTTCACCTTTCTGTGCGACTTATAATTAACGAAACCCTCGGTGTACGAGGGTCATGAAGCCCGACCCGGCGAAGGTCGATCCAGAGGCCGGCCCGGCGAGAGTTTAACGCGCCTTGGAGAGTTGTATTACGTAAATGATATGAAGAACATATTTCGAATATACTTAGCTTCATAAGCATGGCGTCATACAGGCATGCGTGCTGTATGACACCATGCACAGTTGATTTACGAAGTTCAGCTTCGTGACCGCACTCTTGTCAACTGCGTGGTAGGTCACATTGGGTCACGTGACCGATCTGGCCTGGGACGAGATCTCATGGATTGGTGGGAGCTTGGCCGTCGGCCAGCTGGTAGTCAGCTGTCCACCGTGACCAACATAGTTGTGGATTAGAGATGCACAGTTATTACAAACTGTGGATGCGTCAAAGGAATTTCATGCCATAGGGATTGCCAATGTGAACTGGAAAGCAGGCAAATGCAGCGGAAGGTACGGTGACAGTGAAACAACTATCGTGTTTGCTTTAGGTAGTACAAATGATTCTTTTGATTGATTCTTTGACTTTTTGAATTTATTCTTGTTCATGATGATAAGTTTTGTCGGTAGCGCAACTCGCATGAAAAATGGCACTCTGAAAAAACTTTTTTCACTGTATTTGAACGAGATCACCGTTTGAAGCTATTCTGCATGCGGATTCCCTGGCGCCTTCATCACATGAATGAGTCAGGAACGGCCGAAAGGGAGATGGTGACCAGTGTAAAGTCCGTTTCGCCAGAATGCAAGTGTTTCGTTTGTTTAACTTCGGAACTGGCCTTGTTCAGACGCAGAGCGCAGGCTCGTTGTTCGCTCCACGGTTTCGCCGTTCGGTACGACCTTCAGTGAACACCAGCGCCTCTCCTCAGTAAATCAGCCCGGCCTATTACTGTTTGTAAGCAGAAGCCCCTGCGCCACATTTGTGCCATGAACACAATGTATGTCCTGCCGATACAAGCGTATTCTGAAAAAAGTTGGAGAGTGAAGATCGTCACGTGAAGTGTCACCGCCACGTGATCTACATCCTGTTTTTTTGCGCCGACCTAGTGTCGTGAGCCATCTGGTGAATAGTCACGTTACTAAAGAACGGCTTTGGCTTATAGATGTCGCCCTGTCGCCTTAGGTTTGCTGTGGTGCTGGAAGAATTATCATCGAAATCCGAGCGTCAGTGTATTTTCTCAATGATTTTGTGGAAGAAGTGCAACATTCAGTGGTTGAACTCCTTCAGAATTATAAATGTTACATAAGGGTTCACTATTTTTTTTCGGGTGCGGGGGGCCACGCATACTACCAAAGGAGGACACGTGCTTTAGCTTTTGTGTATTTTAACACCTGTGGGCCATGGGTGCAGCCAGTCAAACATTTCGGGAAGTCTTGACCCATCTATGTACCCCTCACTCCATGTAGACTCCCTGGACAAGAATATTGATCTAACATTTTACAGAGGACCACGGCCCGCTGGAAATTTCGGGGGGTGCTTGACGATTGGTGAGATCCTGTCCTATCAGTGAGGCCCCTGAACAAAAACAACCAAGGAAATTTTGAGGTAATGGACGATTGCCGTTCTTAAACGTTATTAGTTGCAACCAGCTGCCTCTTCCCTGCTTGTCGACAATCTTGCCAAAAACCTTTTACTGGGGCGGCCAGCCGCCAAGCGTGAGGTCTCCTATCTCTTTGCGTGTGCCTCGGCACTCACAAGGTTGAAATGAGCACCCACAGTGCAGACGGAGCAGTCGCAACCTGATATGCTCCACAGAAGCGCAGCAAAGATTTCTCTGAGAGAGCACAAAGGCAAATACGTTAGCGAAGGAGCACCATGGGTCATGTCCACAGCCGTCATGTCCCGCCCGCCTCTATCCCGTACGAAATTCATACAGAAGGTAGAAGTCCTTACGGGCGGAAATCTCACCAAGGCTAAAGAAAGTTTTTTTGAAAAAATGTAGAATATTATATGCCTTTTGGCACCCACAATTACTTTCAGAAAACCAAACCTCTGCCCTCCACTGCTCTGAGGGAGCCCCTCTGCGGGCCGTCAGGAAGCTCCTCTACAGGCTGTCAGGGGGCCCCTCTACAGGCCGTAAGGGAGTCCTTTCGCAGGCCGGAAGGGGACCCTAAAGGCGACGGCAAGGTCCCTGAATGTTAGCAGGGGCCTTCATGCCGACAAGGGGCCAGCTATAGGCAGGCAAGAGGTCCCCTCCGACCGGCAGGCGGCTCCCAAAGGCCGGTAGGGCCCCATAGAACAACAGTGGGCCCCCTGCTGGCCAGTAGGGTCCGCTACAGACCAGCAGGAGGCCATACAAACTGGCAGATAACCTTACAGGCTGGCAGGCACCCCTACAGGCCGGCAGGGAGCCCTTGCAGGCTGGCAGGGGGCCCCACACGCTGGCAGGGTGCCCTACAGGCCGGCAGGGGGCCCTACAGGCCGGCATGCACCTCTATAGGCCGGCAGGGGATTCCCACACAGACTGACAGGGATCCCGCTATAGACTGGGATCTATGTATTTCGTCTTTTATCTTCTCTTGTCTACCGTTATTGAAGCATTTTTGCGATACCAGAGAGTGGGGAGCAGGGAGCGGGGCTGCAGCTGGCTGCTCGGCGCCGGAACCGCAGCTCGCTCCGCGCTCAGGTCGACGTCGGGCGGCGGGCCGGTGGATAACGTGATTGATGAGCGGTGCTTGCATGCCTGGTGGACGTGTTGACCTGCAGAGGTACGTTCGCGATTTCGGCGGAGAAACTGTGTCAATGTCGGTGACGTGATTTATCTGATATGTCATGGGGCTGTCGTGATACATGGTCAAGATCAAAAGACCCAAAGAGACAGCTGCTCGGCGATCTTTCGACGGAAATATTTTCGGCGGATTAGGTTGTTGTCATGTACACCCGACGCTTCTTTCTTCTTCCACAGTTGAAACCTGTTATCTAATAAGGAGCTGAGATGGTGTCATGTTCATCATGCTAAGCAGACCATTTCTATCGTTTGACGTATATCACTTCTGATTTCTGATAATATGCAGCGTTCCCAGGACGACGGCTTTAACTATACGTCTTTGTCTTTCTCGCGCTCTCTCGTGTCCGCCTCCCCTCTTTGGTGGTCGGGCCGCCTGGCGTCGGTGGCGATGCTCAGACCCGAGGGCGGACGCCCCCCAAGGACGGCAGGGCCCTCTGGCCGCCTCCGTCACAGAAGAGAAAGGCCGCTCGTCCGGACCCGGCCTCCGAGCGTCCGACGCCGGCGGCGGTCCGGCGGCGGATCCGAGTCCGAGCCGCCCGGCGAGCCGCAGCAGCGCGCGCCGGTGTCGGCAAACCGACTCGGCCGAGGCATTCGCGGATACGCCGGGAGACGCGCTGTATCGGCCCCCGCTGCCATGCGTCGGGTGCCGGAGAGAGCAGCGGAAGTGTCTGCACTGACGCGCCTGCGGAGATCGAGATCATGGGGTGTACGATTCAACGTCCATGAGGATTCAGCATTATTACCATTAAGCCCAGACATAGGACCCACAGATGCAGCCAAAGGCCAAGGGTCAAGGTCAAAGACGAGATCAAAGGACGGGATATCATAGGTCAGCCAGGCTTATGGGACAAAATGCTACTAATGGGATGTCATATTCAAGGTCTAATCCGTTCCCAGATGGCGAGATCAAAACTTGACCCGTGAAGTCGAGGGTCAAGGTCAAAGACAAAGTCAAAGGACGAAGTACCGCAGCATGGGTAGGCTATAGGATAAAATGCCGTAATTAGGGTGTCATATCTAAGGTGAAATCCGCTCGTCGGTGGAACAACCAGACTTTCATCCGTGAGGTCAAAGGTCGAGGTCAAAGGACGTAACAGAGACAGGCTATGGGACAGAATGCAGCCAAATGGGGTGTCATATTGAAGATCTAGTCTGTTCCCCAGGCCGCGCGACCAAAACATGGTCCATGAGGTCAAAGGCCAAGGTCACGGGCGAGGTCAAATGTCTGGACACCACAGCATACCCAGGCTATGGGACAAAATGCCGCAATGGGACGATCCAGTGGAACTCTCCCGTTAGATGTCTCTGCGTGCCAAGGAATGAAACTGTGTAGGAGCCACCTGGCTATCGGGCGCTTTAAGCGTGCGAGAAAGCGCCGTGGGCGGTTCAGTGACCCTTTGTCGGTAGTTTTAAGCCCAGTTAACGGGCGTTTTTACGAGCTTGTACTCACGTGTTGACACGTTTTGGCGCGTTATGCTTCAGATGTGCTGTCACAAAGACTGGGGAAGAGCTGACCTGTGACGAACATCGTAGGTGTGCTTGAGAGGAAAGTTTGCAGGGCCTTCGTCGCGGCGTTTTCGAGATTAAAGGATAATTTTTCTGGTGTTACGTGCTGTGGTTTTTAATGCGCGCCTTTGTCCGGCTGCTGAACTCCAGATACGATTAGCTGCGCCAGAGGGTGAGTAAGAGAAGGCGAGAACTCGCCTATTTTGCCGTTTGAGGAATCGTCTTAAAGCACGGAGCCGTCCGTGTCGCCCTTGACTTTTGAACGATGACGGCTGTAGCGATATACGCTTTCCTGTTGTCTGTTCTTCAGGTGGGCTAGACGTTTTCATTTGCGTGACTTCGGTGTTTGCGGTTCGAGCGCCTGACTTTGGCGGCCGCCGTGTCGTGAGCTGCTGTTTTTTTCTGTGATTTTCTGAGGAGTCTGACGTGACCGGACGGTGAGACTGTGCAGAGACACGGTTGTGACATCGGTGCTGCTGGCTGATGACTTTTTACACCGCGAGTAGCCGCTGCCTGCCTTTTATCTGTGGATTTGTTGTTGACTTTGACTTGATGATATCGGCGCGGTGGGATGGACGAGGTCTTGCCACCCGCCTCCCTGTTCTACCGCTTATGGCAGAGGTGTGGCGCTGAGGACCACCAATGAGCGCACCGATGTGCCATTGAACCGCTCTCTGCCGAATGCCGCTGCGGTGGCGCGACCGTGACCTAGCGTTGGGCCAAGGCGAGCGGCCGCTGCTGCGGCCTGCCTAACAGACCATAGGCGGGCTCAGGCCGTGGTCGGCCGGGGCGGTCGTGCCGCGCGCGGTTGCGCGGGGCCGTCGCCACGATCGAGCTGCGCTGGCTCGAGGACAGCGGAGCCGGCGCGGATGCCGGGCCGGGCGACGCCTCCAGATGCGACGTTTCCACGTCAAGAGGGGCACTTGCCGACGCCCATGCGAGGGGATGATGCCAGCCTCTCGGGTTCGGCCGCGTTGCGGGCTGCTGCCGCGGTCCCGGACCCTCACCGTACCAGCTCGTAAAACCATCAGACAGACTCCGCAGCTTAAACTATGCGACACCGACCAACTCTACTGGGCCGGTACGGAAACTGGTCATTGGCCACTCAAACGTCCGGTCTCTGGTACCGAAGATGAACTGCGTACTCCGGACTCTGCAGGACCATAACCCCGATGTGTTGTGCGTTACCGAGACATGGCTCTCCGATCGAACCGCGGACAGAATTCTTGTGTTCCCCGGCTATAGGGTGGCGCGCAGAGACCGGCTGGCACAGTCCGGCCGTGGCCGCGCCGCCGCAGTCCGTGGCGGCGGTGTGGCCATTCTGTGCCGGGACGGCCTGAGCATGAACGTTCCATCGATTACCAGTGCAGGGTCATCCTGCGAGTCGCTGTGGGTCTCGATTGCTGGCGGTGGGCGTCACTCGGTTGTCGTTGGAGTGGTGTACCGTCCACCATCTGAGCAGAGGTCAGCAGGCCTGGATGATCTGTATGACCAACTGCATGCCACCGTGAGCCTGGGTAAACCAACCTTTTGCTTAGGCGATTTTAACATTGACCTCTTGCGTCCGGACGGCCCTGGCGTACGCCGATACCAGTCGGTTTTAAATGACGTCAGCCTGTCTCAGCTCATTCGAACACCGACGCACCTTTCACCGACGGAGTCGCTCTTAGATCACATAATCACGAACGTGCCACATTTGGAGTCGGCCGTCCGGGTGCTCTCGGAGCCGATCGCTGACCACTTGACCACCATTGTTAGCGCACCTTTCTGCCGCCCTCGCTGTCGTGCGACGCCCTTTGCTGCTCGTCCGTAGCGTAAGGTGTATTGGGACGCTCTCTGTGTGCAGCTTCTGCAGTCGAACTGGGACCACGTTTACCGTGAAACGCTGATTGACCGTAAGCTGGAGGAGTTTATACGCGTGTGGTGGAGTGCGGTTGATGTGCACTGTCCTCCGAGAACGGTGACCCCTCGTCGCTCCCATTGCCCATGGCTTGAGACTAGCCCTGACCTGCGGCAACTGATGCAGGAGCGGGACGACGCATATCAGAAGTGGCGTTAATGCCAAACCGAGACCGATGTGGCCGCATACCCGACGCCTTCATAACAGCGTTAAGAGCCATTCGCTCGGGCTAAGCGCAGCTTCCTGTGTGACAGTATGCTTGCCGACCGTGCCACTTTTTGGAGGGGCTTAAAACGCTTCGCCTTTCAGCCGCCAAGGGGGAAGGGGATGTCGCCGGGGAAATATCCGCTGAGCAGGCTGATGACTTCAACTGCCACCTTGCGTCCGCCGGCCCTCGTATTGCTGCCGAGCTGGCAGCGGGCAGCCACGGTGACACCCCGCCTCCACCTAGGCCACCATGCGTGACCACATCAAGTCCAGGTCTGTCTTCTTCGACTCTCCCTGAACTCGCGAGAGCTATGAGTAATTTGCCATCGTCGAGGGCGGTATGACATGACGGTGTTCCGCTGTACGCGCTGCGAAAATGTTTCCCCGTCCTCGGGCCACATTTACTTCCTTTGATCAACAGCTCAATCGCCACTTGTGTCTTCTCTTCCTCCTGGAAGATGGCCTCTGTTCTCCTTCTTCACAAATCAGGCCCGCGTGACATCGCCAGCAATTTTAGACCCATATCTATCTCACCTGCGCTGTCAAAGATATGTTAAAACATCGTGTGCTCACATCTGTCTTCTTATCTCGCTACCCATGATCTTTTAGCTCCATCACAGTATGCATATAGGCCTTGTCACTCGGCGGAGAACGCCCTGGTTGACGCTGTTGAGTGGATGGTGCGTCGGATTGACGGTGGCCACGTCGTCGCCGTCACCTCGATTGACCTCAGTCGAGCTTTGGACAGTGTCGACCATGACTCTCTCCTGACCAAGCTCCAATGGTATGGCATCGACCCTAGGTGGTTCGAGAGCTACCTGGCTGATCGGCGGCAGGTGGTGAGAGGTGGTTCTCTCTCCCTTCCTCTCTTCCACGGTGTTCCGCAGGGGTCCATTGTCGGTCCTATCCTCTTCAGTATCTTCACGAACGACCTTTCATCCTATCTGCGTCACGGACGTCTAGTATCCTATGCCGATGTCACCCAGCTGCTAGAATCCGCACATCCAGATCATTTATCCATCCTAAAATGCCGGCAAGGAAAGACTCTCCTTCCAGTCCAATCCTAATCTACATCCAACTTTTTGAAAATGAATCCATCCAAAACAACCATGCTCGTTGTCGGCACAGCCCATAACCTCAAGAAGACTACATCCTTCCATCTTAACTTTGCCGGCCACATACCGACCCCTTCTTCCTCCGTGAAGATGCTGGGGTTCATCATCGACAACGCCTTGTCCTGGGAGGAGCACATATCCAAGGTTGCCAAAAAATGCAACTCCATCCTGCTCTGTTTGTATAAGATACGTCACCACCTTATGCCAGAGGTCTTTACACTTCTAATCCAGTCACATGTTTTCCCCCACATCCATTACTGCCTTTCGGTCTGGGGCGGGGCCGCGTCGTGCCACCTTAACAGAGTTCAGAGAGTGGTGAACTTCGGGGCCAGGATCGTCTTCGGGGCTGGTAAGCGGGAATCGGTGTCGGCGACCTTGAGGGCGCTAGGATGGCGCGCCGTACGTGACCTAGTTGTGGGGCGCGACAGCATTTGTGTCTTCCGAGGCCTGAACGACTCGCGTGCTCTGGTGGCGGTCCGGTCCCAGAGCTCGTACCGCTGTGTCCCAGCGTGCCAACCGGGCGTCGGCGTCCGGTGCCTTAGAGCCGCCGACTTTTCGTCTGTCTGTGGCCCACGGAGCTTTTTCGTATCGCGCGGCCTCGTCCTGGAACCGCCTGCCGCCAGACATCACCGCCTCTCGTACCCGTGCAGAGCTTGTGCGTAAACTTGACCAACTTTCTCCTATAGCTTGACGTGTCTGACTGCCTAGTTTTACCTGTATGACCATCACACATGTATTGCACTGTAATGACTAGAATCAAACAATAATGCACGCGGTGGAAAGATTCGAAATAAACTGCACATGAACATGAACATGTTTAGCGCATTTGTTTTGCGTCAGAAACTGTTATCATGGACCTGGATCGAAATGCCGAAGAACGTACTTAGTTGCTGAAGAGCATGACGTGCACGTTATCCTAAGTTATGTCATATGACATACGATACGTATATCAAATACATCATACGTATCGTAACTGCAACATGGGAGATTCCACATCGCACTTTCGATCGTATTCTGAAAAGGTAGCGCGTACCTCTGGCACAGGGATGTTGCCAGGGGAGGCCGTGGGTGTGTGGCTCCCGGTCGGCCACTGCTCGCCCCCCCCCCCCATACATTCAAGACTGACGGCCAATCCGCGCCGGCCCCTCCAGCCTGGCGGCCGCGACCCGTGCCCAGCGGGCTCAGGAATGTAACCGCCTCGGGCGTTACGCGGCCCGGCTCGGCCGCAGGCCAGTGAGACGGCCACGGTACACAACGAAACACCGCACCTCCCCCCAGACGAACGAGGGTTTCATCAAGACATGTACCGATGGGGTCGCAGGAAACGCCTGTTGAGTTGCGAACGATATTTTCTGTTGTTGTCCGGCTCATCCAATAGAATCGCAGACGCTCATTACAACTACACCATTCGAATTGCTCTACGACTTGTTCGTGGTGGCCGGCCGTTTCGCGTTACATGTCTGTTTTGCCGCCGTCTGCTCCCTGCCACGGTTCCGCGGTCCCGGTCGAACGGTTGCTCGGAAGGTTGTGTTGTTCTCGTCTTTGGGCGCTACGGCGACCTCAGGCATTTCACACGTGCCCATCCGGACTGTAGTCGTTTCCTCCCCCGCAGTCTCCGGCTCTCCGGCCGGCTAACGGCGCGCTGGCTCGAGTGGCGGAACGTGGCAAGCACTGGGGCACAGCGCCTCCGACTGGATGCTCAAAACAAATTCATTTTCGCACGATTCATTGCAAATTGTTTTTCCGCGATGGCGTCGGCCGTGCTCAATCCGCAACGGCGTTGGGAGGTTGAAACGAGCAATCGCATGCCGTTTGATCCGAGCAGTATTTAACAGACTTGTTTAAGTTTTTTGTTATCGTTTTGTCATTTTGGAAACAGATTTGAAATCAGAGTGCAGGATTTATTCTGAGTTGCCAGTGTATCACACATCATGAACTGAAATGAGTATTTTACCGTCAAGGTCGTTTTTAATGTAGTCACTAAAACCGAATTTACACTCCGTTTGCGAAACTGCGCGCACGTAGTGATGACCAGGGTCCTCAGAAAGCATTGCGTGGCTCTCAGTCGTCAGCTTTCTCACCTCAGGAATCCAAAACGGTACAAGAGCCTGGGCACTGAGGTAAGATGCTCAGCACATGTGAAGTGAGTATCGTGACAGTTTTACCATGTAAGTCACGATTTAATCCTCGCCAGCTATCTGATTTTCGTCACCTACGCCAGTCCGTGGAAAGGGGGCGGTTTGGTGTGACCCACAACGCATTTCCAGACCAGACGTGCTAAACGAGAAAAAAATATTAGGTAGCCCTGACTGTCCTTTACAACGTTTGCTTAGGTTATTGTACGATATCTCTTACGGTTCACCTGTCAGGCTAGGTCAAGCGATGTGAGATCCAGTTTACGTGATGTGCATGGCACTCTCAGGCATTCACACGGCAACGCTCTATAAGGTCCTCGTAGATTACCATGGTGTACAAGTGGTCGGGGAAGGTGAAATGAGATCATACAAGGTCAGCTCGACCTTGACATCGAATGACGTTGAACCAGCCTTCCACTGTGCCGCAGCAGTTTCTTTAACCCTACTCCCGGAGGGCTAGACGGTATGGTCGATTCCCGGCGGGGGGGCGGATTCGCCCCCCCCTGAGATCTCGAGAACTACTTGTCCAATTTCATCGCAACAAACGGCAATCGATTTGCCGTGACCTGAAGTACATTTTTATCAAAAGAAATTTTAAAAATTTTGAAATTTGTGGATACAGGGGGGCAAAAAGATCAAAATGGTGGGTGCTTTTGGACTTCTTATAACTCCGTTGTTTATTGACCGATTTCGATGAAACTGGCATGAATCGAGAGATTGTGGATAGGGCTTTTACCATGAGTACACAAATCTGAAATTTTGAGAAAATCCATGGGCGTTCACAGGGTTTCAAAAATAAAAGGATTAGTCTTCTAACAACTGGATGAACAAAAGAGGCAAACACCCTTTTTGGCTTCTGCTAGTCATGTTATACTAAAGAAGTACAAATCGCATTGCAATGTTTGTATAATGTTAGCATAGGCGGTGCCAGGGACATGAAAAAAGGGGAACTGTCATGGTCACACGTTTCTCAGATCAACTTGTGACCTTTGACCTTAAATGACCTCCAGTGACCTTGGAGTCACTTGGAATTATCTCCTATGCATTTAATATTATCTTTAAACGTTTTAAATCATTTGAATTCACTCTATTTCGAAAATGTCATTTTATCGCTATTGTGATATAGCGTACGCACACTGACATTTTAGGTCATAGCTCCGTGACCCGACTTGATATCAAGCTGAAACTTGGTACACAGGTAGAAGGCACCGTTCTACGTCATATGTGTTCCGGGTTTGGTATTTGAAAAAACGGCGCCGAAATCATTGCGAAAAAACTAATTTTGACTTTTGACCTTGACCTGACCTTGTAAAATGACCTCAGGCGAACAAAATTTTATCTGCACATGGCCCAACTATTTAGGTATACATCCACATAAAGTTTTAAGTTCTATCTTAAGAACTCTGTTTTTGGCAGACATTTTCCTTCTACCCTTAACATGGCCAAAAATAGCATGAGGTGCCTCCTAAAAACGTTGCCTGACTCCGCCCCTGAGCAAAATAGAATTTTGAAATTTTGTCACAGCACGTAGAAGGAATAGCTAAGAAAAGTCACCAAGTTTCGTGAAGCTGTGTTAAAAAGCCTGGAATTGGCAAGCAAAAAGCCCGAGGAAGGCTGATTCCCCCCCTGCCGGGAATAGGGTTAAATGGTAAAAGACCAAGTTCCATCACTTCAGACGAATTCCGGGACTTGACCCGACATGACTTTGACCTTGACTGACTTCTTGCCCGCTACAGACATAAAACATGTTTGCAGAAAACTATATGATACCTCTCAACGCGCTATGAAAGGAAAGTCGCAGTAGATGAATTTCCACGGAGTGTGCCCTGACGTGACCTTGACCTTAGATGACCTGGGTCTTGCAATGGGTGTGAAAGGTCACCAGATAATCGGGCGGTAAATCGAGAACCACTAGGAAACTACAGTTTAACTGAAGCCAGCTCGAAAGCACTTTTCTACGGTCCGTTTCAGATTTTCGACATTTGTGACCTGCATGCCCTTAGGAACGAGGTCACAGCGCTATGACCTGACATGACATCAGCTGGAGGGTTTCAGGGCATATGTAAAAGGTTCAAAACTCAGGTAGTCAAAATTGCAGCCGATTCGGGTGACTGGTTCAGCATCCATCCTAGAAAAGTCGGTGGGAGGTTGCATCAACCCGCCGGACTCAGTCCGGGGGTTGATATATTAGCATCCTGACGGACGTACGCCGGAAGCATGCAGACAGGCATGCTACACACAGGACAGGACAGGCACACTACACGGTGCAGCCAGGCACGCACGCCGGCGGGAATGAGCATGGACGTGGTACTGACAGACGTGGATAGAGACGACTGACTTGGGTGGCATATTAGCATGATATGATACTAATATATCACCGTCCTGATGCTAAAATATCATGCTAATACATATAAGATAGGATAATGGATGCATCGCTTTAGAGTTTGTTCTTTGCTTTCGGTATGTCTGTTATCTACTGCGGCGGTTCTTTTCGTTACTGTTAACATTTTCCCTTTCAAACCAGCAGAAAACATTGGGGGGTCAAACCAATATAGCGGGGCAAATGAACAGTGGGTGGGCCAGGACCCTCTTAACACGTGCAGTGGGGTCAAAAAGTGCCCCGCCTCCAATCTCGGCAACGGAAAGAACTAGAGACATGAGGTTCTGTGGACAGGGTGGGGTCATAACGATTTACATTGTGTGCAGTTTTCATGACACTAGATCAATATCTTCAAGGTCATGCGGTCAAAATGTAAATATCAAACGGTCAGCTTATGACACTTCTCGGCCCGCACAGGCCATTTTGTACAACTTTTCGAACAAAACGGGAAAATGTGTTTGATTGACCGTTAAAACATGCAATACGACAACTTCCATCCATTTGACGTCTTCACTGAGGATTTCGGGTTGAGGTCATGCCAGGTCATTGACCTATGGCGTCATTTTCTCGTCTTTGCAGGTCAAATTTCGAGCAACACGGGGCAGCTTGAGTGTAAATAAGGGCGCAACACATATCTTTTGGCGTATTTTCAGTGAAGGTAGCCAACATCGACACATTTGGTCACTTCCAGCGCTTGTATTTACTTTATATGTATATGTATATATTATATACATGAGTATCAATGTGTCAGACGTGTTTTTAGTAGGGTCTCTGAATGCATATTTCATGCAAATCGATATATTGCAAAGCAAATCTGGGCTAGATCACAAAATAATTTCCTTAACCTTTGGTGATCTTGACCTCAAATGACCTTGGTAAGCGTATCGATGTGGGCATACGGTTTTTCTTAGGGTCTTTGAATGCATGTTTCATGCAAATCGACATGTCGCAAAACAAATCTGGGCCAGATCCCAAGATATTTGACCTTGACTTTTAATGACCTCGACCTTCGCTGACCCTGGTATATGTAAGCGTATCAGTGTGCGCACACGTGCTTTTATTAGGGTATTTCAATGCATATTTCATACAAAACGACATGTTGCAAAGCAAATCTGGATCAGGTCAAAAACTGTTTGTCCCCGGCCTTTGTTGACCTTCACCCTTCTTGACCCTGCCTTTCGTTTTGATACATACATCGCTTGTGCCCAAGTGACGTCGCGGGATTGTGTTCAAACGGTAATCTTAGGAAGAATGCTGGTTCTTTCACAAAATTCCCATTTGTTTGCGACAATCGCCGCTTTCGTTCTGTTTCCTTGACTTGAAATACTTAACCCTATTCCCGGCAGGGGGGCGGAATCCGCCCCCCCTCGGGTTTTTTGCTTGCCAATTCCAGGCTTTTTGACGCAGCTTCACGAAACTTGGTGACTTTTCCTAGCTATTCCTTCTACGCGCCGTCACAAAATTTCGAAATTCTATTTTGCTCAGGGGCGGAGCCAGGCAACGTTTTTAGGAGGCACCTCAGGTCATTTTTGGCCATGTTGAGGGTAAAAGGAAAATGTCTGCCAAAAACAGAGTTTTTAAGATAGAACTTAAAACTTTATATGAATATATAGCTAAATAGCTGGGCAATGTGCATATGTAATTTTGTTTATCTGAGGTCACTTTACAAGGTCAGGTCAAGGTCAAAAGTCAAAATCAGTTTTTTCGCAATAATTTCGGCGCCGTTTTTTCAAATGCCAAACCCGGAATATATATGACGTAGAACGATGCCCTCTACTTGTGTACCAAGTTTCAGCTTGATATCAGGTCAGGTCACGAAGCTATGACCTAAAATGGCAGTGCACGTACCCTATATCGCAAAAGCCAAAAAATGAATTTTTTGAAATAGAGTGAATTTAATCGATTAAAAACGTTTACAGATAATATTGAATGCACACGACATCATTCCAGGTGACCCCAAGGTCACTGGAGGTCATTTAAGGTCAAAGGTCATAAGTTGATCTGAGAAACGTGTGACCATGACAGTTCCCCCTTTTTTATGTCCCTGGCACGGCCTATGCTAACATTATACAAACATTGCAATGCGATTTGTACTTCTTTAGCATAACATGACTAGCAGAAGCTAAAAAAGTGTTTTGGCCTCTTTTGTTCATTCCGTTATTGGAAAACTAATCCCCCTATTTTTGAAACCGTGAACGCCCATGAATTTTCTCAAAATTTCAAATTTGCATACCCATGGTAAAAGCCCTATCCATAATCTCTCGATTGATGCCAGTTTCATCGAAATCGGTCCATAAACAACGGAGTTATAAGAAGTCAAAAAGTACCCCCCATTTTGACATTTTTGCCCCCCTGTATCCACAAATTTCAAAATTTTGAAAATTTCTTTTTATCAAAATGTAGTTCACGTGACGGCAAATCGATTGCCGTTTGTTGCGATGAAATCGGATAAGTAGTTCTCGAGATCTCAGGGGGGGCCGAATCCGCCCCCCTGCCGGGAATCGGCCATACCGTCTAGCCCTCCGGGAATAGGGTTAAAACTTCAAAAATTTGCAGCCGATTTTCGAGTTTTCTGCGTTATTTGACGAGTTATTCAATTTCCATAAATGTTACAAAATTGCGTAACCGACCGAGGGTCGTGCGCAGGTTAACGTAAATATTGCAGATGGGCCTAAATCATGCGTATCGGCGCCTAACGAGGCATTTCAGACCATGATATTTTTCAAATCCTAGCCAAATAAATTAAAATTTCAAATTCAACCCAGCCTGTTTTAGAACGACTTGTCACAGTAGGTACTCACACAACCAACGACAACGACTTGACCTTCCCAACTTAGAACAGAACCACGGAAAGAACGAGGTTCCACAGCGATGCGCAGTAATGTGACCGTGAAGACTCGCGAAAATGGCCGCCAAATGGTTACGGATTATGGCATGCTGGACCCGGATTTCAATAATGCCTGATTTTTACAGCACCATTTTGTGTGTAACCAGACAATGTACAAATATATATCATACAGATTTACTATTTTGCATTTGTAAATCGGGACGAAAGCTGCACTTTTCAGCACAAAAAGAAGAAAACGGAAAAATCAACCTAATGCACTAAATCAATTGAGAGTTTCGGGCTCGACCAACCGCGTAGAAAAAATCCTAGGTGCGCCATTGCATGCGAACTGGCCCATCTGGATCCCATATGAGGCCCGGATACCAGCCCACCTACAGCCCATGCCTACATAAACCCACTTGCCCCACATGTAGCCCATATGGGTCCCATTTGTGAATGCTGGCTGGGTAATTCCCTCGCCCCTGAGTAAATGGTACAGCTTTTTTTCATCAGCAAGCGTTGCGTTTCAATAGGCAAGGAATCTTATGCATATTATGTGAATAATTGCAAACATCCAGTAGATTCGTCAGTTACACCGGCTCTGAGAGTTTTTGGCAGCACCGAGTCCTGTCGGACCAATCCGGGCGGACACGACCGATGACGTCATCGGCGGCCTTCAGCAGGCGTGAACAAACCGCGCCGCCGGCTTTACTTCCTACAGACGGCGCTGTACACAGGATCGCTTGGGGTCGCTCTATCATCTGAATCATAGGTAAAGAAGGTAAGTTGATGTTGCATGGGGGATATCGCATTTAATTCAATGCTGAGGATTGCTTCAGTTAATGTAAATGGCTTGCAAACCGCCCAGGATGCTGTGGCTCCTAGGAGACGTAAACTTTGCACATGGATGAAAAAACAGAATTATGACGTATGCCTGTTACAAGAAACGCACTCTACAGAGTCGCACACAAATCTCTGGTTAAACGAGTGGGGAGAGAGCGTTTATTTCTCATGGGGATTCTCGAAGCCGAGGTGTCTCTATATTTCCCAAACCTGGCACGCCGCTGAGGTTTGGTGAAGTTTATGCTGACGAGTATAACGAGGATATTTAGTAGCCCAGGCGGACTACAATGGGGTTAAACTCGCAGTTGGGAATGTGTATGGGCCTAATGAGGACAATCCTGTAGGATATGAGACATTCTGCTCAAAAATTGGTGAGATCGACCACGAGCTTGCAATATTAGGCGGAGACTTCAATTTCTCTCTTGTCTCCAAAGACAGGGAGGTATCGACCACGAGCTTGTAATATTAGGCGAAGACTTCAATTTCTGTCTTGTCGTCTGCAAAGACAGGGAGGTTGGAACAGGCGGCAACGCTCGCAATAATATGAGATGCAAGCGAATAATCGACGGATTCATGGAGGAACATAATGTAGTTGACGTCTGGGGATTTCAACATCCAGATCCGAGGAAGTTCACTGTTCATCGCGGTAACCCCATGAGTCGATCGTAGATCGACTTTTTTTTTAATAATAAGTAAGAGACTCCTGCACTCCGAAAGGCGGCCCATTACCAAAATATTGGACGGTTATTTGTCCGACCATGAAATGATTTCACTGGATATTGCGGTGAATCAATTTGAAATAGGCAAATTGTATTGGAAGATTCACAGTGCACTTTTAAAAGAAGATGCCTTTTTGCAGACCATTAGGCCAAAAATAGCGCGCATTACTGAGGAAAATGACGTAGAAGGGGATACGTACCACGCTGCTTGAGACGGTACTCTGTGTCCTGCGTGGTGAAATAATACAGTACTCTGCGTGGAAGGAGCGCGAAAGAAAGGAGAAATTGGAAACTATCAGTGGTCAAATAAATGAACTGACTGACACCGAACAGGCACTCTCCGACGACTCCCAAGCGCTATTAGCCTCACTTTATGAGAAACGAGATGGCTTGGTCGAACAGATGACAAAAGTAAATATGTTTCATGCCAAAGTAAGGTGGAAACACCTGGCCGAAAAAGGCACGGCCTACGTCCAGGGACTCCAAAGGCGCGAAGGGCGACAGAATACGTCTTGTTCTATGTTTACGACCTACTCGAAAGTAAGCCTGACCTACCAAGTAATAGAAAGGAAAATATGTGACATGAATGTCAATATTTCTACTTGAAACTTTATGAGCAGAAAACAGTAGATACCGTACTTGTCAACAGATTCTTCTTTGGTCTCCCGGTGATAACAGCGCAACAGCGCGTGGTCTGCAACAGGGAGATCAGTATAAATGAGTTGGGCCTGGCCCTTTTCCATAAAAAATGGTTCGTCACCTGGTCGTAGTGCTCTTCACCTAGCGGATGCACAGCTGAGTTTCATAAAATGCTTTGGCCGGAATTAAAAGGTTTGGTACATGGAGCAATCAATGAAATTTTCACCTCTGGCTTCATGCCACAGAGTATTAGCAGCAGCGTGACGACTCTCATACCCAAACAAGGCAAATATTTTAGGTGTGTGGAAAACCTGAGGCCAGTCAGTCCCCTCAACGTCTTGTACAAGTTAATTACTAAAACGTTGGCCAGGCGGTTGAGCAATGTTGTTGGTAGCGTGATGGACAGCGACCAGACCGGCTTCATAAAGGGCCGTTATATTGGGGAGAGTGTGCGCACAGTCACTTGATCTAATAGAATACTGTACTGAAAGCGATACAAGTGGACTGCTTGTATGCTGTGACCTGCAGAAGGCTTACGATTCCGTCAGTGGGAAGTATTTAAAAACCGTGATAAGGAAGTTTGGATTTGGGAAAAACTTTCAGAAATGGATGAACAAACTCTGTGGTGATGAATGGGGACCAGCTCCATACGGAAGAGTGCAGATCAACAAATTGTTGTCCGCACCCTATCACATACGAAGGGGGCTGATACAGGGATGTCCCCTCAGTTGTTATCTGTTCTTGTTGTCTGTTGAGCCTTTCTTAATACAAATTTCAGTAAACTTAAATGTTCGGGGGTTATCGACTGGCCCAGTAACCCTGAAAACCGCGGCTTATGTAGACGACGTCACATTACTTTTAGACGATTCGGAATACGCCCTGAAGGCGTGTTTGGGCGTCTTTAGCTATTCTGAATGCGCCTCAGGGCTCCAGTTAAGCTTTCAGAAAGCCAAAGCCATGTGGATGCAGTGCGACAGCTCCACTGAGCCTCAGCTGAACAGCGTCGTTGAGCCCTGCTGAAGTCGTGATGAGGCAGCACTGAAATCACTCCGATTGGTGTAGGCCTCTGGCTACTGAGTGGGAGCTGAAATTCCGTCCGAAATTCCAGGTTGAAGTATGGTTCATCCGATTTTAGCCCTGTTTTTGTGGGGTTCTCCTGGGTCGGAATCTGTGAGGGTCAGGGGGCCAATGCCCCCCCCCCCGAGATCTCTAAAAGTATTGAGCTTTTTTCTCGGTTTAGACCGCGAACCTTTCCCTGGGTTCTGTTCTACACTACGACGTCTTTAAGATGTTACATGTTTCCCAGAAATGGAGTTAGGAGGTCCAAACTGGGGTTATTGTTGGCAAATTTCGCAGTTTACTGTAAGCTCACTGTAACTGTCTGGCTGCGGTTCGGCGATGACAAAAAGCAACAGTGGTAAGTTTTGGGCATGGATGAGTCGGAATGAAATATGGAAAATATAAAACTAAAAACAAATTATTTAATTTAATTTTAGATTTTCATTTTTTGTAATTTTGGCTTGGAAAATGGAGAGAGAGGTACGAATGAGAAAGGATATGAAACATAAGGTACTGTACTTCTCACCTTCATGAGCTCTATCAAATAAGGAGATAAAAATTTCAGCTGTCTTCTTTTACAAGCTGACCAGTGGCCATCAAAATATCCTTCAGGACTGTCTTAAATCCTCCACTGACCAACTAAAAACAACGCCGTACGTCCTAGACACTTGGGTGTGGGTGTAGTTTTCGGGAAATAATTGTGGGTGTCCAAAACGCATATGGGGACATCCAGACATTGTGCATCGGAGGGGGAGGAGGTCGTGACAGGCGTTTATGCCTTAAGTTCAGAGAAATGGGTTTAAAAAGGTATTACGGGAGGTAAATTATGGAAGTATGGCATCCGTAAATCATAGATGGCTTTATGACGGCGACATCCTTAGAGGGAATATCCCTGGTTTTTCCGGTATCTCAGAAGCGCACTTCGTGGAATATTTAAGATTGGTTATAAATTATCATGGAAATCAAAAACGTATTTTGGACATCTTAGACCAATATTTTATGCATTTTAGTTACTGGATTTATCGACAGTGATATCGGTAGGCAAAATACATTACAAAATACTACAGAAAGGAGCTAATCGGCGAGCGGAAAATACGCAAGTAAACCTTGGACGCACCCGATGGTTACCCAGCACTGCCTTGCTGTATCAGATGCAGTTACAAACGGCAGCTATAATTGTTTTCACATACAACACTAACGTATTTCGACCTAATCACGTAGTACATACCTGCGAGGGTGTTTCGAGGAGCAGCAGCGGTACTTGCCTGAATCAATGATGGCCACCTTCATAATTCTGGTGTTCGTCAAATGGTGGAGGATTTGACATCGCTGAGGCTAGCGATATGCTAACCCGATTCATCGACGATTTTAGTGTTGAAGAGAAAATGGGGTAAATAGAATAAACTTGGGCTGGCAGCCAGCGTACTCTCCTACTCTAGTAAAACATGAGGAAACAAGAGCTATTTGGCAAGAATGAATGGCACCTACGCTTTGATTTGTAAAAATACCCTCTTCATTTGTACGTACACAATTAGAAAATCACAATTTGAGAATATACATTCTCTTTAATTGAGGACCTTTCTCCAGGATCCAGCTCGACACAGTGTTACTTGGAGGGTGATGCGAAAAAGCAACTGATGGGTGACAATGGAGTAAATGAGTTCCAGTTATTAATTACAATACTGATGTAAGGTGGTCAACGTCATGGGAAACATAACTTAAGTTGTGGGTGCCCATATGGTATTGTGGGTGTTCATTTCCGCTTTGTGGGTGCTGGGGCACCCACAAATAGATAGGAAACCACACCCCTGCCTAGACACGTATTTAGCACGTTGGTGGAGAACATTATCACCTGATGTCATTGTCTATGAAACAGAGTAAATAGACTGATGTGCTCTGGTTTAAGATTTTCTCGGAATCGCCGAAACATGTCTTTTAAAACTCTGTCTATTAGCGCCCCTGATAAAATAGAAAATGAAGATAAAATAATGACAATGTACAAAACGACACCAAAGGACAGGAAAAATCACCAACATGTCACGGACAGGAAAGTTCCACGTCTTTATCTCAATGGTTTAGAATTGGCCAGCCAAAGACCTCGATGGGAAAAACCCGTCCCCTCATAGAAATAGGACTTAAAGGATATTTTACCCACTCATCTGAACGGAGCCAGTCGAAGTACGGTACTGTCAATGCGGTTATATGTCATAATAGCATATAATGTTATAAAAATAGCTACCTGCATTATTAAATGAAGGATACCGGAAGAAGCCGTATGAAATCCAGCCGCTCGAGTGTTTCAGGTTCTTAAGGCTTAGATAAGGAACATTATCATTCAGACAGTATGTCCATTCCTAGTTGTCCGTGGCCGTGAAGTCCTCGGCCTCCGAAGTCCGTGACGCGGGGATGGGTCACCCCAGAACTTATAAATAAGTGATATGGTATGATAGTGCATTATAGTAATTGTCCACGGAATGTTCTGGGCCATTTCAGCCTTTTTATGAAGTTTACGCGATATATTCAACGCACTGAGAGACGATGGCAGCAAGGCCTGCATATCCATGTCTTTTGGTCCAATTCTGCCCAACTGAATTTGGTGGAATGTCCTTAATTGGAATATTTTTGTTTTCCTCTGCTCTTTATCTCGTCCTCGACCGTCTGCTTGCTCTTCCCATACGGCTCCCACGTAGTCAACGCACCGTCTACTCACGTAGCGCACACCAACATGCAAACGATAATGACACGGATTATTGATGAAGAACAGGTAGTATGATGGTCCTACATGATCATTGGTAGCCATCTACTGTGGAAAAACAGTGTTTTTGTTCAACGTGATTTTTAACATTGCAATGCATGGAGTCGCCATGTAGTCAACGCAGCACACCAATATGCAAATGCTGCTGGTGCGGATTATTGATCAAGAACAGGTAATGTGATGACCGTACATCATCACTGCTGATGTTACGTTGTACGGAAACGAAATTTTTTTCCTCAGCGCGATCTTTCACATTGTAAATGCAGACGGTACTGGTTAGGATCATTAATCAAGGATAGGCAATGCGATGGTCGTACATCATCACTTCCGACGTTCTACTGTGCACAGAGAGTTTTTTTTGCTCATCGTTATCTTTAACACTGCGATGATATTACCCAAACGATCCTAACATAGCAACCGCACCGTCTGCTTACCATATTGCACACCAATATGGAAACGCTGCTGGCACGGGTTATTCATGAAGAACATGAAATGTGATGGTGAAACATCAGCACTGCTAGTGTCATATTGTGCGGAAGTGACGTTTTTTGTTTATCGTGATCTTTATCATTGCAGTGATATTACCCACATGATCCCCATGTCACCGTACCGTCTACTTACCTAGCGCACACCGAAATGCAAACCTTGATCGGTGTGCCGATATCGGCCTTTGCAATGTTGTGCAAAATTCCGTGGAAATATGCAACATGGGACAAACTGACTTGTTGGGTCATATAGAAATGTGAAATGGATGTCACATGCGTTCTCCTGTGGTACTCTTGAGTTTGAAACTACACAACTGGGGCCATTGCAATACTTTCTGTGCCCTGAGCTCTTTCAATGTGTTTTTTTTAGAATCTCCGCGTCAAGTGGGCCAGGAAAGATGTATCGCATGACATGTTGTAACAGGGATCAAATTTGATCCAACACTTGGCCTTGACTTTGTGTGACCTTGGGCCAGGTGGCACATAGAACTAGAGATTAAGTTGCCAGGAACATATTAACACGCATAATCTGGTTTCGATCTGTTTTCCATTGTGATTCGGCAATTCTGGAGAAAATGGTCCCTTTTTCGTGATTGACCTGACCTGTGACGCCATCAGCCCGTTAAAAGTAAAAAAGTGTGTAAGTCACAAAAACGAAACATTCGGTGCTATCGACTGGCGTTCGAATCAGCCGAATCGAACAATTGGTTCTCATGCCATTGGTTCTTGAGCAGAGCCATACTAGCTAACGTCAGTATTTTTACATACTCATCCTCGCGGCGAGAAAAAGAACGAATATTGCCCTGGTGGCGACACCGGGAACTACAATCGCGTTAACGTTACCCTCGGCGCTTCGCATGATGTGCGATCGGTAAGGATTACTCAATGGTTAAACTACGTCAAACGAGTTCAAATCAGTTCTTTTCAGAACTGTGGTCAGACTATACTTTAATTTAACAAAGTCTTTAGTTCATGGCCTTGCCACCAGGAAGTATTTAGTTCATAATCTGGTCAAGGAGGTATAAAATACAGTCATTTTAGACAGCGTTTGTGAGCGCGGCCTGACCTATCGGAAATGGTAGTTTAAAATGGTCCCAGGGTAAGGCGATATCATAATAAGATGATAACCAGGTATAAAGCCTGAAATAAGTCAAAGATTCTCGAATCTTGGTGTCTGAAGTTAAAAAGAAACTCTTCTGCGACAAAGTCAGCCAGTTGATCAAAAATGGTTTATGTCAGATAATACAGCGATTCTTTTTTTTTGATGCGTCGTCGTGACCAGACCTGTGATCTTTTATCCTAAGGCTAATTAGAGTTGAAGTATGGGATACACAAATGCAGATAGCGTTGGAGTTGGTCGTCAACTAAAATTGCTCCAAGTTACAGCCAGTCGTACTCTTCGCTTTTTCGTCGTGACCAGACCGGTGAGTTTTGACCTTTGGGGATAATATTACGAGAAACGACACTGCAATCAAAATCATCATGAATGATTCCAAACGATAGCCAGTGTCAGCATATCGAACCTCTGACCATCACTTAATCTTAAACATGGGTGGAACTTTAACGATTTTTGAAGGGGCCCGGGCACCCCAATAATCGGAGATTTTTAACATTAGGTCTGTGCTGGTGCATGGTAAGAGTGGTCTCAAAAAATTCCAGAATTAGTCGAAATTAGCACTTGCCCCCCCCCCTCGCCCAACATCAGTTCTGCAAAACTCCGCCTCTGTCTTAGTATTCCAAATTGGAGCCAGGTCATTTTTTTGCAGGGTGAAAATGCGGTAAACGCCCCTGCATCCAAACGGACAGTAGGTGTCATCCAAAACGGTGTCGTATCCTATGTCGTATCCTAGTCCGGGCAATGTTTACAGTCCGCCATGCGTGTTTTTTTCACCTGACTGGATCAGAACATTCGACCCGCGCAGTGACCGCTGAGCGATTTCTGAGCAATAGCGTTGAAAATAATTTTCGCACGAAAGAACTTAGCCCCCGCCGGAGGAGGGGTGATGAAAAAAGATGATGAAGAAAGATGCCACCCCCAAGCAGTGTTTCCGGGACCACGGCAAAACGGCGCACGACAGCGCCGTGAAATGTGGTATAGCTATAGCATACACATAGTATAGCGTACACATTCATTGCGCATGTCTTGAAAAAAGCGACCCCAAGTTTTCTCAGGGCACCGAACTTTGCCGTCGTTACTGAGGCTTACAGAGAGACTTTTACGTCAAACGTCGTTTTTAACTGTTTCAGGGCAACAGGTATACATAAACGGCAGATGACGGGCATGAAATCGGTTCAGAATGGCATTCCACATGACAGCAAGTCACTTGGGCTGGTCAGTGACGATTTCAAGATCAGACAGGGTCAATGACCTTAGATGGCCTTTTTGGCCTTAGAACGTTCCTATATTTTTTGGCGAGACGATTTTAAATCTATTTGGCCCCAAATGTGACGTTCTTAAGTGAGGAAAATCGATTTATGGGTCTCCCAAGGACAAAGTTTGACCTGACCTGGAAGGTCAGCTAATCTGACGAGGTCGGCATTTGAATTATTTGGGCATACGGCTATCGATTTCTTTTTTTCCCGAGGGACTAGTTCAAGCAGGAGCCAAATGGCGACGGGGTGCCCACCCTCCTTCCCGTCGTAGGTGCGAGTGAGAACCTCTCCCGTCTTGCAAGGTTTAAACATCGCACGTTTAGTGCTGTCAATGTTGGAAAACATGGATATTCATACCCTAACCAAATCAGAAATTTCGAGTGGAGTCAAGATAATATGAAGAGAAAAGAGCAAATGGTAGGTCAGCTATCCGTTCCCGGTCCGATAAGTTCGGCATGACCAGTCGGAGAGTAACTTTTGACACCACTAGCACGGATCCACTCATGTCACCGATGCCTTCCATTGGATGGTTTTACACCACTGAAACTTTTGTTTAACTTGGCTACATTTGAACTGTTCGCACTGATTACCATTGGTTCATGATATGCGTGCTCTTGCACACGCATCATTTCAACAGAACGAATGATACGGGTGGCCATGTAGTACTGTCGTGAGATAACCATACAGCAGAAGAGATTATCATATGGCATGACCGCAAGGGGGCGTAGTACCCTTTAATAAGGGGGGGGGGGGCAAGGACGAAATTATTTTTGCTGACCGGGAACCGAGAGGAGGGGGTGGTTAAGTTCGACAAAAATGTTTCGTTTGATACAGTGTAAATAAGTAAATATATATGCATATATATATCTATATATATACATATATGTATATATGTAAACATATGTGTATATATATATATATATATTTGTAGTGTTGTGTAAAACATTCATCATTCTTTAGAATACCGACAGTGTGTAATGTTCTTGCAGGGGCTAGCATGAAATGAGACTTTGTTCTGAGAGGATGTCACGTTGGAAATCTCCGGCCGCAATCCAGTGTAAGGGTCAAAATCCATCCCCGTCCCCGACCTCATGTTGGTCGCGGATTGCCCATTTTTGCGCATATTAAATTCATATATATATACATATATACTGTGTCGTCAAAAACAGAAATAAAATTCGGAAAATCGGCCGGAAATTTTTTGGGATATGGCCCCGTCAAGTCCACCGTAGAGCGGCAAAACCAACCAAAACCAAAACCAAAAAAAAAGAGAAACGATCGCCACTGCGTGCAGTTTTCAGAGGCTTTCCACTGCGCGTGTCAAAAACATAAATGCAAGTTGTTACCGAGCATAATGACACATAAAGGTAACACCACGATAGGCGCCGGATGTTCCCTACATTTGAACTTTGCGAGCGTTTTGCAAGAGAGAAGTTTGATATTTTTGCCCGCCTGCCAGGAATTAGAGCGCTGTCTCCCACGACAGAGCTTAAATGCCGTTTAATGACATCTTAATCGAAGATATCGCTGACTATGCCGGTTTGGGTACGGATCGGCTTGATGCCTTTCCCAAGGTTGGCATCACTTTTTATAACTGATGAGTCATTTTCAGTCGCTTAGCGTCATCACGTTGTGCAAAGCTTATGTTCTCGTGTGTTTCCAGTATGAACCCAAAAATTTGTATCTCAATGTTCCCATGCAACACATGTGCTCAGAAATGAGAAAAGAAGAAAAGGAAGAAACAAAATGGCTATCCATGGATTCATAGCCGCGGTTCTGTATCACCTACTTTAGGTTCAACGATAACACCACTCGGCCAACCGGGAACGTTGTGCGGTACACGGCTATGTCTGTCAAGTTACTCGAAATCTGGCCGCTACGCCTATCAATGGGAAGCCGGTCCTCCCTCCCTCTTACGGCGCACGAAACAAATCTGCTGATTGGTCGGTGTGTTCACAGCTGTCTGATATACTACGAAAGGCAGCCTCTAACATGACTTCGAGATGACCGGCCACATGTTAACGAAGGGTCGTGTAAGAAGCACCCAGCAGGAGGCGGTTAGGGCTTGTTGCTTGCAGAAATCTTGCTTGAAAACTTTTGTGAAGACCCGTACGGGTCTCCACAAAGGCAATGGTAGGTATTAGGCCCGTGACGATATGGAGTATATTCCCTGAACCGTAAGAGGTATATCGCCACAAGAGCACAGTATGGTGGGTTACAATGTTTTGCATCCTTCTGTACAGATGCGCTCAGCTGCATTGTCTCATTGCTGCTAAATTTTTCCAATACAATGGTTTTTGCTTCATTTGCCAGAGCTTTTAACACCTCCTGCTGCTTGTGTTCTTGCCAGTCACGACCCTTCGCTGACAGGTGGCCGATTATCTCGGGGGCATGTTTAGAGGCTGCCTTTCGTAGTAGATCGGACAGCTGTTGACACGCTGACCAATGAGCGTTTCGTGCGCCGCAAGAAGGAGGGAAGAACCGGCATCCCATTGACTGACGTGGCGAAATAGATTCATTCATTCAAGCGAAATAGATTCTGAATAACTTGACCAGCACAGCCGTGCACTGCACAGCGTTCTCGGTTGGCCGGCGGTATTACGGTTTCAGCTGAAATTGGTTACACGGAACAGCGAGCTCGCGTCCATGGCAGGGACGTAGCCAGGGGGGCCAAGGGGGCCATGCCCCCCAAGCCAAGCGGTCTACACTAGATACATGACGGTTTCGCATGAATACGTAAAAGTGATCATATATATGTTGCAAAAACAGGCATTACATGTCTTCTTGTGCATTAAATGTGAGATAAATTGCCTAAAACTGCTGCCTTTTCTTGTAAATTCCGTCACATGCCTGTGGCATATGACAAAATTTGACATTTGCCCCCCCCCCCCGAGGGAAATCCTGGCTACGTGCCTGGTCCATGGATAGCCGTTTTGTGTTTTTTTTTCTCCTCTGTTCTCATTTCCGAGCACATGGGTTGCATGGGAACATTGGGATGCAAGCTTTGTGGTTCACACTGGAAGCACACCGAAGCACACGCGTTGCACAACGTAATGGTACCAAGTGACTGGAAATGGCCCATCAGTTATAAGTAATGATGTCAGCCTTGGGAAGGCATAAAACCCATCCTAACACAAATCGGCATAGTCAGCGTATCCTCAGTTAAGATATCATTAAACGGTATTTAAGCTCTGTCGGGGAAGGCTGAGCTCTAATTCCTGTCAGGCAGAGCAAAATCATAAACTCCTCCCTTGCGAAATGCTCTCAAAATGAAAATGATTGACACATGTAAAATCTGCCTAGGTATTATCATCATGCGTAATCATGCTTCATAAACAGTTTTCATTTATGTCTTTGATGCGCGAAGTGGAGGGCCTCTGAAAATTACACGAAGTGGAGGAGAGGCGCAAAATCCCCCCCCCCCCCATTAACTGAGAAACCAGTTAGTGGCACGGAAACTTTCAGGGTGAGTGGGAAGCCGTGGACATTTTTTTACATTTGTCCAAATTTCATGACCCTTGGGCAACACCTTCGAGGTCAGATCGAATCAAATGTTCAAAATTTCGTAGATTTGACAGCTTTTGTGACTTATTTCCGGATGATTACCATAGTTAATCGAACGTAGTCCAAAATCAGACTTCCCCTAATTCATGGGTGATCTACGATGGCCAACAAACAGAACACAGCATTTAACTTCAGATCATTCGCATATCATCTAATATCGCCGTTGGTAACGTATGACGGGGGATCGGCTGGTATTGCCGCTGTACAGTTGATTTAAAGGGTCAATATTTCCGGAAATATCCGGCTGATATTTTACTTTTTTATTTTTGTTTGTGACGACGAACTAGATATCAGTTGAAAGTATGCAAGAATAGGCAATCCACGGCAAACATGAGGTTGGGGACGGGAATAGATTCCGCCCCCCTCCCCCCTCCACTGGATTGCGGTCGGAGATTTCCAGGGTGAAGCCCTTTCAGAATCAAGTCTCATTTTTGGCTGGCCCCCGCTAGAACATTTTACACTGTCGCCATTCTAAAGGATATCCAATATCTTAGACTATATCAAATGCACACACACACGCACACACACACACACACACATATATATATATATATATGTGTTTGTGTGTATTTACGTTGTATCAAACGAAGCATTCTTTTCCAACTTAACCACCATTCTCCCTCGGTTCCCGGTCAGCAAAAATAACTTGACCCCTGCCCCCCAGTTCATGAAAGGGGCAGCAAGGGTCCTATCGTACGTCCTACGCCCCTGCGGTCATACCATATACCACTACTATATGCTAATCTCATGACAGTACTACACGGTCACCCGTTTCATTCGTTTCGCTAAAATGATGCATATGCAAAGGCATACATATCGGGATCCACTTGTAACCTGCACAAACATGTCGCGTGATCAAGACGAGCTCCCTTCTCATAGCCTCTACCCAGAACCCCATTCACAACACGACTGATCTTATCAGTTTGAACAGCCGAGAGGGTTAGCGCAGTGGCGGACGTGAGAAAGAAATTTGTCCGACGGCCCCACTTACCAAAGGTAAATAACTTTTTTCGTGTTTTCAGGCATGAAATTAAACCATGAAACACAGGTTTGAAGTTATTACGGATGCTGCTACGTCGCAGCAGCTAGCTGCTTAAATTATACTACACAAACACCACAAATGCCGGAGCTATGGTCGGTTTACGATAAAGACCCAAATACCTACCATTTCTTTTGTGGAGACCTGCACGTTGTTACAGTAACGATGGATCATTTTGCTGTCTCGCTAAGCTGCCGCTGGATGGTTATGCCAAGACTTTAGCCATGTCATGTCATGAAGAACCTTGGAAGAACGCATCCTGACCGAAGTACGCTACTCAGTAGGTCCACTGGGGGCCATTTGACCGTTAATTGGGCTAGCTATGGTTGCTATTGCGCTATATATATTGTGCTATTATAGCTATAGTGCTGTCTCGTATCAAGTGATAGCCAAGAGGAAAAATGGGGCTGCCGTCGAACACCTGCATTTCCTGCCAATCGCTCAGACTGTCTTCTAATTAAACACATTCACTGCATTTTCAGAACCAGCATTGCTTTTGTATGGTGACATTGTCGATTGTTTCTTTCTGCAGCGTGGGTTCCGAATATTTTTTTTAACAATAAATTTGATCTGGATGGGGAGTCCATCGCTCTACCAACTCAGCTACCGAGCGCAGTAAATCTGGGGTGTGCTGTCAATGTTTCATTCCCGCTCTCTTTGTTCAACAGCAGTGATTCCATTTTTTTCAAAAAAATCGCTGGCCGATTAAAAAAACCCGCTTACGGATGAAGTCAGATGTATGTGAGAATCATAACGCTATATAACATGGAATAAACGCACATTAGATAAGACCTCTTAAAATTCTAGTGAATGGAGATAAAAATATACGTGCATATACATTACAAAAATAAGAAACCATACCACGCATAGATAAGACGGACGGTCAATGAGGTAAGTGGCAAAACGTTGCCACGATGAGATGTGCTTTATGACGGATCGAAACGGGTTAAAGCAGCCCTCGAAAAGCCATTCCTGGCATTGTCGTTGGCTAAAAAGTGCTCGTTACCCTAAGCAATCTGATTAATTAGTCGGATTCCTACGTGCTCTATGCACGACAAATAATGTCGGAGTGCGAATCGACTAAGATGGCAAATGGAAGCAGAGACTTGATGAATAAAAGGTCGAGCTGTACTCCCCGCGACTTTGAAGATGGAATTCTGAAGTGGGTCAGGAGGTGGTTATGCGACAAGGAACTCGGAGCGGGTCAAGAGTATGTGGAAGAAAACAATGAAATGGGAAATTTGCGCTGCACTGGATTGTCCACATTGTGTGGGAATCGGCTACCCTCTCCCAAATCATGCAGCACTGCTCTTAAAGACGCATGACATATACAAGCTATAAAGATGCAAACAAAGCGCCCGCACTGGACTTTGATGTATTTATGTCCATCTGGAAATCCCGCATGAAACAGAACTAAAGCAAATAGAGCCTAAAAATAAAATGAGCAGAAGGAGAGCGTGGTTGACTTGCGTAACAATGCGCGAAACGTGTGAGGCGAAAGAAAACTTAAAATCCAGCACAACACCAAGATTTGGAATCTCTTTTATAGTCAGTCCAGCTCCGTTCGATGAATGATCCGGATGGACGCTCTCCTGAGGGACATCGTAAGCGACTTGCATTTGGTATGAGTAAAGCAAGGCCCCGTCTGGTCGACTGCGCTGACGCTCTACCGAGGTCCTGCTACAACAGAGTGTCATCAGCAGGAGAAGTAACAAGGGCGTATCCAGACCGTTGGTCTTCGCCGGTTGGCGGGGGAGGCAATCCCAAAACGGTATCCTGATTTTCAAAAATTCGTCAGATTTTTCGTCCTTTTAAATCAAAGAGTGTTTTAAGATAACTTCATTTAAAAAAAAAAACCTCGTCGGATTTCGCTTCCTTGTTAATCAAGGACTGTTTTAAAACCAAATCCCCTTTGTGAAAGTATCGCAGAAGTCCTTTAAATTCCAGAAATGTGTCAACTTTCGCCCGATTTTGGCCATTTGGGGGGGGGGCATGGCCTCGTTGACCAACCACCTCCCCCTGGGTCCTCCAGTGTGAAATAATTCTGTGCAAAACTGAGGTCGTCAACGTACAAAACAACCAGATGTCATGCATAGAGGAAAACCCTTAAAAAAAAGAGGGGAGAGAAGAGGATTCAACAGGGAGCCTTCTGGGACGCCGGGAGAATGATCATAATATTCTGATAATCCGGGAATGACAGGGATGTGGAAATGCGGACGCGCATACTTGCCACCCAGGACGTGCGGTCAGCTCGTCTTCAGATATGGCTGAGCTAGTGTTGTTATGATGATGGTGTGACATTAGACCGGTCCGTTTTTGAAACAAGGCTTGAAAAGTTAAGCGGCTCAAGCAATGTTTGGCGGCAAAAAAACGAAATTCCCGGAGCTGCAGGCCTCGTTCTTGCAAATTCGAGCAGCGCGTTAACCCTATTCTCGGCAGAGGGGGGCTGAATTTGCCCCCCTCGGATTTTTTGTTTGCCAGTGCCAGGAAACGCAACTACACGAAACTCGGCGACATTTTCTAGCTATTCTTTCTTCGTATTGTGACAAAATTTCCAAATTCAATTTTGTTGAGGGACGAAGCCAGGCAACGTTTTTGAGAGGCACGTCAGGCCATTTTTGGCCTTGTTGAGGGCAGTGGTGAAAAAATACGCCGACCTGGCAGATATTATCGGTGACCAGTAGCCCTACGTTTGCCTGCATTAGGGTGACCAAAATAGGGAAATCGACATGCGATGAAAGAAGAATTTCCCTAAATTTTCTAACGTTTGGAAAACAATCGAGTCATGATCTTCACCATTTGTCCATACAGAAATATGCCAATAACATCAGTCGACTGAGAACACTGTAAAAACAGCTTATATTTTCTGGGTCGTCAAAAGGTACCCCTACGCGATGTGAAAACGTACCGCGCTGCCATTTCCAGTAGGTAACACCATTTCTATTAGTCTAAAGCGAAATATACCAGGTGACCATTGGTCACAATATCGGCAGAGATCGTCGGTACAGTGGTCGCCCGCCGTATTAAGTCTATGGCCACGAGAGCGCCGACCGGCTGGTTGAAAGCGCCGACGAAATGGTCACCTAGGAGAATCAACGCACCAGATATAGTAGAAGTGTTCATGATACTGGGGAAGAGTACCCTGCGGTGAAGTTGTTGACAGTTGAGGACGACAAGCTCGAAAAAGACGCGGCGGTTCAAAGTTAAAAGTTTTCAGACGTACCTATACTTAACTAGCGAAGCCCAAGCCATAGAAACCCAGCAAAATCAGTGTGCATACGTATTGATCAGTCAGCTTTTTTGGTGACGAAGTGTCGTGGGGAGATTGTGATGGAGAATGGAAGGCCGGCCAACCGAAAAGAATTCGACCGAAATTTCAGTGTGGGCATGCCAACTGCTCGTATGATGGTAGCAAGCAGAGTCTACCGAGGCTCATCAAGCTGAAACACCCGGGAAAACCTGTGAAAATAAAGGTGCAAGGCCCCTTCTGTCCTGAAGGGCGATGGGCTAGCTTCAGCATGGTGAACGGTAAGTTCAGGGGACAAAGGTCTCCTAATTCGTTATAGCCTGTCTGCAACGTAGGGCACACTTAATGAGAACTCATGTGCACCAGTATGCAAACCATGGTAAGGATGCCAACATAATTTTACAGGCAGCCTGAATCCCACGGGCACAATCTCTCATGGGTTGCAGGGGCATGTCTCCCACAGATTTCCAGAAGTGGTAATTTACCCCCATATTTAAGGTGAAAATCGTGATTTTCCATAAGAGACAATTTCTTGAGCTTCAGAATTTAATAAATAAATAATGGTTTCAACCATAGTTTTTCATACAGTGCCCAAAGAAGTGATTTTTACCCTTGCCATACCTGTTCTTGGTGGACTGCAGTCAGCTTGATCCCCTCAATTTCTGAATTGTGGCTACACCCATGTGGAATCCTGCCCTGAATGGGGCAGATACTGATCCATTTGGGGAAGGGTCATGCCTCTGGTAACCTAACCTACCCATCAAAACACAATTTCTGTCAGGTTTATGCCACTGGTAGTGTGAGCTGCCCTGATACAAGAATTTGTCTCAGAATTTCAAAAAGCTATCCCAGATTTCATATTTTGCCCTAACCCTGCCCCAGTGACATCTGTTGAGATCTGCAATGTTCTGCAGACTGGTCTTACAGGGATGGAGGAGTAATCATTTGGTAGGTGCCCCTTCTCTAACTGACAAATGGGATTGTGAGATGGCATCATCTAAGGTTTGGTATCTGCACAAATGTTCTATAATTTCATCACACTGTTCAGTGTTATGTCATGTGGGGAAATTCTGGCACAATACTGCCAGAATTCCACCACAATCCCTCTGATGTTGTTTAGGTACATTGTTGTACATTTGTGCCTGTCACAGAACATCACATGAATCAAATTCTGGCATATACCTTTGTATGTTGAAAATTAAGCACAGTCTTACTTAAACTGAAGCACATCAGTATTGAAATTTATTTACATTCACCTTGAAATTTGAATGAAGCTGATGCCAAACTGAAACTCAGTCACTGGTTTGTCAAAAAAGTGGAATGTCTGTCAGTCATGATGATTTGGGCCAAGTGCAACTCAGCCATAACATTATGTGGCATCCCTTGTATTTTGTACCTCCATATGTTACCAGACTCCATTCATTATGCATATCATGAAACCTATCAACACCAACATGTTTGTGCTGGAATTGGTGTGCATTCGCCCTGAAATCTGAATGAAGCTTATGCCAAACCTAGACAAACAGTCATAAGGGTTTTGGAAAAGCAGGATGCTTGTCAGTGATGATGATTTGGGCTTAAGTGTGCATCAACCATGAGTTTATGTGGCACCCCATTTATTTTCTTACCACCCGATTTTAACAAGGCATCTTAACCATATACCCATCATTCAAAGAGCATATGGCCAGTACAACTAAAACTTTGGATGCACATTTGAAATTTACATTTGCAGGTACACAGTTGGGATAGCATGATCTCTAGATATTCAGATGTCTGTATATGCCATGTTGGCACTCATGGTTAATTGTAAACAGTCAGTTGTGGTGTATTGTATTGACTTTTGGTCAGGGTGACCACTTGGCAGTTCCCACATTTGGTCGGCGACCACCAAATAACTTTTTTCACCCCTGGTTGAGGGTAAAAGAAAAATGTCTGCCAAAAACAGAGTTTCTAAGATAGAATCTAAAACCTTATATGGCTGAATAGCTAAATGTTGGGCAATGTGCATCTGTAATTTTGTTCATCTGAGGTTACTTTGGAAGGTCAGGTCAAGGTTGAAAGTCAAAATGTGATTTTTTTTTCAAAAATTTCGGCTCCGTTTTTTTTCAAATGCCAAACGCAGAATATATATGACGTAGAACGGTGCCCTCTATTTGTGTATCAAGTTTCAGCTGGATATCAGATCGGGTCACGGAGCTATGACCTAAAATGTAAATGCGCGTACCCTCCATCACAATAGCCATAAAATGAAATGTTGAAATAGAGTGAATTCAAATGATTGAAAACGTTTAAAGATAATAATAAATGCACACGAGATCATTGCAAGTGACCCCAAGGTCACTGGAGGTCATTTAAGGTCAAAGGTCACAAGTTGACCTGAAGAACGTGTGATCATGACAGTTCCCCCTTTTTCATGTTCCTGGCACCGCCTATACTACCATTATACAAACATTGTGATGCGATTTGTACTTCTTTAGCATAACATGACTAGCAGAAGCCAAAAAAGTGTTTTTGTCTCTTTTGTTTATTTAGTTGTTAGAAAACTAATCCTCCTATTTTTGAAACCCTGTGAACGTCCATGAATTTTCTCAAAATTTGAGATTTGTGTACTCATGGTAAAAGCCCTATCCATAATCTCTCGATGCATGCCAATTTCATTGAAATCGGTGGAAAAACAACGGAGTTATAAGAAGTCCAAAAATACCCCTGATTTTGACATTTTTGCCCCTCTGTATCCGCACATTTCAAAATTTTGAGAATTTCTTCTTACAAAAATGGAGTTCACGTGACGGCAAATCGATTGCCGTTTGTTGCGATGAAATCGGACGAGTAGTTCTCGAGATCTCGGGGGGGGGGGGCAATCCGCCCCCTGCCGGAAATCGACCATACCGACTAGCCCTCCGGGAATAGGGTTAAGTCAAGGTTGAGCTCAAAATGGCTTTTGGCGCTGAAGTCTCCAAATCAGCGCAGCTTCAAAGGAGCGCCGTAAATGGGAATAACCTTACTTTGCGGAAATTCTCTCCATAGATATCGCAAAAAGCATCCGTTCTATACAAAAAATGTAAGAAATGTCACTTCGCTAGATCGCAAATTGGTTAAGTGGCGGTTTGTTTACATGCATGATCCTGGAATAGGCTAATAACGCTAGATATTGAGCGGAACACAGAAGATTGTTTGAAGGTAGATGAAAGTCACGTGAGTCTGTAGATTGATTTAGACATTAATATATTATTGAAGCGGACGTACTCTATCATATGATGGCCAAAAATGCTACCTTTCACATGTCATTGACCTTGTGAAGGTCGAGCTAGGTTAGTAACGTATAATTACGTCCCTTCATACGTTTGCTTGCTATTGCTTTTTGGGTTTTTTGCTGCATCCGAGTCAGAACAATGTAAAACCCTCTTGGTGCACTGTATTTTGCTTCATGGGAGTGTGAAATATGCTTCAGTGTCAATATATAGGGATATACCTGGACTTGGAAGCTTGCTGGGTTGTGGTGAAATTCGAAGTGGTCACAATGTTAGTTCTCTTGGAAACTTTCTCTGGACGTTTCTCAGCAGCCTAGAAACCAACGCACAAAGCGTATTGCGCTACATTAACATGCGCTGGTACACAGCAACGCTCTGTATTATCCGTGCATCACTACATCGCGAGTGTACGTCGTAGCGATAGGCATAGAGTAACTGTGCTCTGGGTCATCCACCCATGTGGTTTCCGCATAGACAAGAGTGAACACGCCGTGGGATCCTTAATGCCAGCGTAACGAGGTTTGCAGGTGTCGTATCTTTGTTCACACTTTTGACTGGCGAAAGCTTCGGTCAACTACGTTTCAAAGCTTTTGACGCCTGCGATATTTTCAGCGCGGTCTCCTGCTTCTGGCTGTAGCCCACCGCTGTGTTCAGCAGTGCAAACGGCACAGTTTCTTCGCATGTGTACTAAAAATGTTGGCTAAATGGCCCAACGTTCTCACGCAGGCACGGGCCACCGCGTGTTTATTTCCTTGTGCTTACAGAGTGTCCGAATCACGCACATGCCATTTTTCGGGGCATCGACCGTATTTGGTGCACGCGGTCAGTGTGTCACGTACAATGTGCATACAAACTGAACGAATCGGCGTAACCAGCCTTCGCATCATTTTTAATTTTCTTGTATTGTTTCTCCAGTTGTTTGATTTGATTGATGGTGCATTATTTGTGTCTCGAGGGAATCGCTCCCCTGACCCGTACCGTCAACACGCGCCCGGCGGCAGTGCAAGCGGGAGGAGTGGGTGACGATGTTCCCACTTGGACTTTGTTTTTTCAGTTCACGGTTCCCATAAAGGTTCTATAGCATCTGCCCCCTGGTTGGGAGCTGTCAAGTCGTCAGTTCTCTCGCACGGTCGCCATCAACCAGAGCTTCGAAACTGATATAGTAGGCGCAAGCCGGGGCTTCTCTGAAGGCTCAGGGCGATCCACAGGTCGTGCAGCTGACCGGGTCTTCACTGTGAAAACATGCGTGCAAACAATATCAATCGCACTCGTTGCTGCGTACACAATGTTGCGTACACGCGTCCTGTCGGCTTGCGGCCCAGATGACGTACAACGCGATGCAGCGGGCGGCCCCGACCGGCGATGTATCGGGAACCCTATTCCATTGCCTCCGTGCACTTCGCCACTTATTTATTTATTCATCCATTCACATGTCTGGGGCATCCACGGAGGACCGCGGCTATTAACATACCTGCACCAGCGAACTGGACAATATGCATGACGCTGTGAGACGCACGATCGACCCCTGCACGCTGCATCAAACGACGTTTCAGGAACGGTTTGAAATGGCTGTTTGACATGCCACGGAGCGGCATGAAGGGAGCCTGTTGGACTGCATGGCAGCGCGGTATCAAGATCTGCGTTTACCAGCCTCGCTATGAGTAGCGGGAAGGGTCAGCCTGCTGTCCCGTCTCGCGGTCATCTCTCTCCACTTTTCGTTGCGGTGGAACATGTTAGCAAGGGCGGCCTCTTTGCCGGCCCTGACGACGTCGTGTCAAAGCGCCATTGTTTGATTTTACGACAGGTCGTCAGCCGATAGCCAGCCCAGCACGTCATGCACGCCCGGCTTATGGTCATGTACGTCTCGAAATTACTCCAGCAGTGAGGTTGATGACTTATTAAATGCTAGCAATGCTTCTCTTTACAGTTTCCGCATGCCGACAGACAGTAGCGTATGTGCGAAAGCATTAGGGTGCTCCCAATTGTCACGATGGTGTCGGCTGGTTGATGATGATGGGCCTGACCCAGTACAATCGAAACGCTAAAACTTGATAGCTTGATACGCCACTTGATGGATGCCGTGGCGGTGCTGCGCTTAGCGTTGACTCCGGTCTTCCGCGTCGTCTGCTGGCGATGACTCGGGCCTCTTCACTACCGCCGCCACCGCTTCTCATTAAAACCGTCCCCACATCATGTATGTACCGTTGCCTCAACAATCACGTAAGATCTACATATTTTGATAAAGGGCATTTTAATACGTTTCCTTTTCTGCCATGAAGCGAATGCGGTGCACCGAGAGTGTTTTACATCGCTCTTATACGGATTCAGGGAAGAAATCAGCAACAACAAGTAAACATGTCGAAAAACATAACTGTACGCCATTGACCTAGCCTGATCTTCGCAAGGTCAATGGCCTGATAAAGGTTAGATTTTTGGCCGTCATCTGGTAGTACGCATCCGTTTCCGTAATGCACTGGATAGCCATATAAATCGACTGACATACGGGTCTCATATCTATCCTGAAGAACCAGTGTTTCGCTCAATATTTACTGCTATTAGCCTGTTCCGGGACCATGCATGTAAACACACGGTGACGTATCGATGTGCTATCGGCCGAAGTGATATTCCTTACATTTTTTTGTATATAGCTGGTCCTTCCTGTGACATCTTTGCAAAAAATATCCGTGAAGCAGGATTTTCGTGCTCACGGCGCACTGATTCAAAGACTTTAACACCAAAAGCCATTTTGAGCTCAACCTTGACCTACATTCGGTGCTCAAATTTGTAAGACCGTGACCTGCCGTTCTGGGAATTTCGTTTTTATGCCACCAGAAACTGCTTGAGCCGCCTAACTTTCCAAACTTTTTTTCAAAAACGGACCGGTCTATCATCCAAAGAGAACACAAGATATGCCACTAATTGTCAAAAGAAACTAACAAACTAGACTGATGATATTCAGTACTTTTTGACTTGCAGATGACCTATAAATGCACTTTTATGAAATTAATGAGAGTGCTCAGCCAGCTTTTAGCACCATTTCCCCATGCATTATCCATAGATGCATTATTACAGTGTAACGTACCTATGTTACAATGTAACATTGCGCCACAATGCTGCAGTGTAACGTTGTATCTATGGGCAATGCATGAGAAAATGGATTGAAAAGCTAGTTGAACACTCTCATTAATTTCACAAACCGCATTTATAGGTCATCTGCAACCATAAAATATTGAAGATCATCAGTCTAGTCCACTGGTTTGTTTTGGCAAATCGTGGCATGTCTTGTGTTCTGTTTGGATACAGTAATGACATTTAGACTGAAGCAAAGCTGAAGCATTCCAGTTTTCACTTAGAAGTCTATCATGATTGGTTTAACTATGATCAACCTTGTTTCACTTCAAATTTTTATAATGTGGATATGAGTATTGAATCATGCGGAAATGAATTGGGAACGCAAAGTGGAGAAGCTTAGCCACCCATGGCGTTCAGTGACTACATCAAAATGGTAGTTTTGTGTCATGCGTGGAGGTGAGTTCAGAACTGGAATCCTAAGCAACATTTGATATAATCACATTTTTTTGGCAACTGACTTGCAGTAAGCTGTCCAGTTTTTTCGGGAAATAAGTGCTATGTCGAACCAGTTTCCGATTCGTATACCAGAAAATCATGGAAAAGTCCGGGTTCGGATTTGGTTAATCAACACTACCTGGCCTCGAATGGATGATGCTGTAGTTTTTATTTGGCGTGTTAAGGCACCATGAGTTATTGTAACATCGTGGGTCGCCGGCAAGCATCCTCTTTCGCCACAGACGCGCCCGCCGTCCGGGGTCCAAGTGAAACGTAACAAAGGGTTTCGCGGGCACGGGTGGCATGGTGGTATAAGGTGCGAAGGACGTTGCATGGATATATCTTTATAAGACTGTATGCCAAGTCATGGTTGATCAGTGGCAATGTGGCCGATGACACGACAGATATCAGAAAGCACGACGTATAGGCGCCAAAGATTTGCACTAGGTTCACCATGTTTGACCTCAATGTATTTCATCTGCGTTCTACACACACTGGCAGCGTGTTTCAGCCAAAACACGTTCGTACGCAATCAGAAAAAGCGACCTCTACCCGTGCGAAGGGCGACACCTCACCGTAGAGCTCAATTATGCTCTCCGTCTTGTTATGCCAGCCTATTAGAGTCACGTGCGATACACGATTACCATTTTTCTGAACAGAAGTTTCTACAGGCTATTCGGGGCCGCTTTTACCGTTCACCGACGTTTCAGAAGCCCACGACGCATGGAGAAGCCGCTGACAATCCTCAACATAAGACCCACCGTCTTAAGGTACGTCCTCGAAACTTATTTAGCCACAATGAACGGTGCCTAAATAAGTTTCAGTGGCCATTGATCCGTGCAGCCTCACGATGGTCCGTCCGTCACGGTAACGAGGCGCTGCGACGTTCAGCTGGGTTACCCTATTCGTCGCCCGGTAATGAGTGCAACAGTGAGACTCAGCGTCAACAAAGGCCCCCGGCACTGGCAGTCCGGCAGAGCAACGGTGAAGACGCGCCACCGCCGCCTCTCCCGACAAGACAAGACAAGACTCTCTGAAGCTAAAACGTGAGCAATTTCAGGCCGTATGAGGTCATTTATCCATTCGTCCATTTCATAAATTTTCATCGAGGAAGCAAAAAATGCTGGAAAATATGCAGAACCGGTGGAATGGTCTCAACGGGGTTTGGCACCGCTCTAATGGAATGTTTTTGTATTGCCCCAAGGGTTAAGGCAGTGTTTATGTTCGTTTATGCGGGTGATCCTTGTTGAGTTCGTTTAACCAACACGCTAGGCAAAAGGAGAGGTTCATCAGAAACTTCCTCCGGTTTTCAGCGGCTAGCCAAAAAATGAAGGGACGTGACGATGCGCAACCCAGGGTACTTTTCCATACGTCATTTTGTACAACCTGTGTCAGTTTTTGTCAAAATCAGGGCACAGGTCATTCACCTAGGACAGGTCGAGTAAGACCATGCTCGAAGACTCAAACGGGGATAACATTTCGTGAAATGCATCGATTAATTTGGAAACTGGCATATCAAAAGAACGCGACAATTGGAACGATTTTGTTCTCTTGAATTTTTAAGAAATATCCACGTCATTGACCTAAGGTCGTCTAAGCTTTCTTTCTTTTTCTCTTGGCACCTAAGATTGTGGGACTGGTCAGGAAGTTTTGAAGTCTGGATGTACACCCTATCACGTCATGTGCGCACGTAATTGTACCCCCTGCCCCGTGACCTGGTTTCAGGCCACGTTACATACTGAGTTTTCAGACCCGCAGTCGCGTACATTTGTTTGGTTTGCAGTCTTGGAATGTTTATTGGTAGTCACATCAGCTTCGGAAGCATTCATATATGATAAAAACGTATTTGCCAAGGATGACCCAATCCCATTTGAGTTAGGCTGGCCTGATTTGACATTTTAACCCGTCCCCGACTGGGGGGGGGGGCAGTTGACTGCCCCCCCTGAGCTTTTCTGGGATTGCGAGAGAACAAACAAACACAGAGCCACGAAACTTTGTATACCTTTTAGCTCCATTAATTTTACGCCTCGTTTCAAAACTTTGATCTCAGGTCGTGTCAGGTGTCTGACCTAGATCAGGTCAAACAGAACTATGTCAAAAAAAGTTTAGCGCCCTGTAACTTTTTCGCAAAACAAGATATCTCAATAACACTTTCAGGGATTAGTGACCGTGATTGATGTAACAAATCTGCTATCTCAGAATTTTTCGGAATTTTTCGGGTGATTGACCTAAGGTCAAGCCCATTTTTAAGACATATAGCCGCTTTTTTCGGAAATTGACGGAATATTCCATAACATTTTTAGTGTGGAGTGAAGCAGACATCTGGTTACCGTCATTGGGCAAAGCATCAGTGACTTCCAGTCATTGACCTGAGGTCAGGTCACGAATAACTGTAGTGGGCCAAAATGTACCACCGTCAAAATCGACCATGAATTATTCAGAATGGGTAGAAAATGGCAGAACTAGCTTGCACACACGTAACTAATACCAGGAACCTCAAAAAGTTTGAAAAAGTAGCATATTTTGGAAATAAACAGGCTCTCGCGAATAAAGCTCCGCCAACTTTGTAGATTGGTAACTAATCAATTTTTCCAAAATTTAAGCATGAAAAACCATCACAAGAACCACAAAGATCAATAAAATTGACATTGATCGTCTTTCTTCTCGAAAATAAAGGAACGCCAAAATTAGTTTTCGTCAATTTGGTACCGCATACGGCCGCGGCGCCCACTGACGGCTGACGGGAGAATTACGGTGTCTTTAACTCAACGTTTCGGTGTATATATTGAACAAATCTGAGGAAATTAGACGTGTATCGGCATCCGCGGACATTTACTTGTGCGCTGGTGCCTTTACCTATGCGTTATTAGTCACAGCCCTTGAGATTCAGGACATTTCTCGGTCTCATGCAGTCTGCTATGAGAAAACATATATAGGGCGTAAATTGGCTTAAATATTATCTAAAACTAAAAATGAGACCAGTTTCGAGCTCTACTCGTGACAGGCTTTCCAACGGTATGCTTATTTTTATCGTGCGACCAACCGTTCGCGAGTTAGAGGGGGGCAGTCAACTGCCCCCCCCCCCGTTCACCGATGTTCGGGACGGACCGACGGACGTGCGCGAGTTAAAATGTTATGTTTGTTTTCAGTGTTATGTTTGTTCTCAGTTTTGAATTGCCGAAAACGGTAAAAACTGTACCAATGCCTTCCGTTCATACGGTTCGTACTGGCCGAATGCTCTTATTTTTGGTCGCCAAATTACAACCCTTGCCGTCGCGAAAATAATTTTCTGTCAAATATTACGCATTCGCATTGCAGCGCTGTCGCCGATCGGTCACTGGCTTTCAGTCCCGACAGCAAGGCAACAAACAGAGCAGCCGAAAATGGGCTCGTTCAGCAGAGTGGCAGGCGGCACACATTATCTGCTATCGTGTTCAGGGACGACATCGAAGACAAGGGGAAAATTCCGTTTTTAAATATGTCTCTTTTGCCGCATCGGAATAGGAAAAGTCCAGTTTTATGTCGGTAGAAATGTTCCCCCAGCTTACCTTCTATGTCATCAAAGCCGCAGTGTCAATAAAACTAATCTGACATTGGAAACTGCACTCGATTTGAGGGCCAACTTAGTCCCTTGTGGCGGACGAGGTCGGTATTTGAAATTCTTTGCAGTTGGTACCTATACTGCTGCTTTTTTCTGTGGGGTCTCCCAGCTCGAACAGAAAACTCGTATCAGTAACGTTCTGGAAACAGGCCTGTAGCATTCTGCCATGAAGTTACCCGTGGTTTGAGCTGACAATGAAGGCGAACATTGATCGACAAAAGCAGTCTGGTCTCCATACCAGTGTCCCAATGTGACGTCCGTTGTGAACTGATGGCGATTTCTGGCTCTTAGTGCTACAAGTGTGGCTAAAAATGTGACTGAAATGGCGGTTTACTTTACGGACGTCCAGTAAGGGTACAGCGTACGCTGTGCATGAAGTATCGCGCGAAGTCATGAAAGGGTGCGTCCTCTGTACTCTTGCTCTGAAAGTGGCTGTGTTTCCATCATAAGTAAAATGTTTTGTTTTCTTTTCAGCCAGTTCGGTGGGACAAGAGCACGGGCTGTGTTCTGGCCCCTTGGTTGAAGGTGATCATGGGCAGGCTAAGGATGCATTCTTCCCACCCGGACTGGATCATGGTCAGACCTAGAACGCTTCTGGTCTGTCTGTTGCTTCTACTGGCTCTGTTCCCAGAGGTGGTCAAGGCAAAGTATGCGAACGGCGTGCGTCGAACCGGCAAGAAACTGGTGAACCAGCCGCCTCTCGAAGAACACCTTAAGGCAAACCCCAGAAGATGTTTGATCATGTGCGCCGGTGTTGCCAACTGCAACGCCCTCAACTTCGGCACGATATCGCACGGCGTCAATTGTCAGCTGTTCGAGGGAAGGGCGTGCCCGAGCTGCCAGCTGAGCGCCGACCCGGCGGTCGATTTCTACGACGTCTACGACCGCCCGGCCCGTCAAACGGAGCTGCAGCTGCCGCACTGGGATGCGCCGAGCTGCACGCAGGACGGCCATTGTTCTGTCGAGTGCAATGAAGACCTCTGCGCGTTGAGCTCGGGGCGCAGTAACGCCACCGAGGCCTTTTGGGAGGTCCGCCCTGGGCTCCTTTTGCCCAAGGCACAGCTGTTCACTGTTATGCAAACCTTTCCTGCCTTAAAAAAGGTGAAGGCCGGCACCTGTTCGCTTGACTTCAGCATAAAACTGGGGGAAGGAGCCCTAGTGTATTTAAGACTAAGAACGTCAGCAGACAGCCCCAGACCGCAAGTGCAGGCCGCAATTGATGCGTCTCGAATCAGGATAACTTTTTCAGGCCAGACTGCGGCTGACGACGAAGAGTCTGTTGGCTCGTCAAGCATGGTGGACACCGTCTCCTTTACTCGCCTGAAGCTGTCCTGGTGCGGAGGAAATTTGTCCCTAGGCCCTGAGGACGACGCGAACCTTATTACCAATCAAGTAAGCCTCAGTGCACCCCTTCACATCCTGAGCGCAGCTGTCACCGGCGGTGCATCCTGGCTTCGTGTCGACTCTGGAGTCGCCGACCCTTGGCTGTTCGAGGAGGAGGGCACAGGCCCGGACCCTGTCTTCGAGCTGCCCACAACCAGCTACATCTTCAGACGGATCACGCCCACTGACGACGTGACGATCAAGTACGACTGCATGGCGGCTACTGACTGCAGTGCTCATTTCAGCAGCTCGCTGGACGAGATGCTCGTTGTATGCATCGGGTGCCATGGCAATACTGCAATCTATCTGACATACCAAGGGAACTTAACGCAGAAGGTCAAGCCGGACCCCATGCTGAGCAGTACAGCCTTTAACACGTTTACCGTCCGGTACAACCAGGGAGCCGTGACCGTCTTCAAGAACGACGAGACCGCACCCATCTACGATATTCAACACGCGACACCACTGTCAAACATCTCCGTCGTTGGAGTCGGCGGATACCAAAACACGATGCACGTGAGAATCGCCCGGTATGACCCGGCATGGAGAACGGACACCTGGCTCACCAACGGAACGGGGTTCTCAAACATGCAGTTGTAAGTACGCCCGCAGACTGCAGCGTATCAGCTGGATGATGGTCATCAGCAGGAATTCGCACTTCAGATTTGAAAACTGTGACGGAGATCGGGAGGAGCAGTTCCTGGATATTTTCCGCGAGTATCTGGGGAATCAAACCATATGAAGCACCGACTGTTCATGCACGTGCAGAACGTGAAACTGGGCGTCCAATAGTGGGATTTGAAGATCGCCTCGTGGAGTATGAGTGAGCCTTTGAGGTCTAGCGTCTGGTTAACTAATGACCGGCGGTGGCAAAACTTTGCATTCATAACAGCTTTGAAGTTCAGAGAGACATTCGTGTCCTACAATCTCATGTGAAGGTCTTTAGATTTCAGATTTTAGACTTCTGTGAGGGCTGCTGAATCCTCCCCAGGACAGTAGGGTGCTACGAAATGTTCGAAGTTGATCCAACGCAACGGGAACTCCGTTTTTCCCATAGCCTTTTGTAAGAGCGTTCCGAAATGATGCGGCATGACATATTTCGAGCAACCTTCACCTTGCCGTAAATCAATCGAAATTCCGCTATATTTTAAAGTTTCCACCGGCGCCACGTGTTCGCGCTCGCGTGCTTGCAACGCCAAGCTCCGATTGGCTGTTGTGCGCAGATGTCAGGTTTGGCTGCCATGACGTCGCCGTTGTGACCCGCGCCATCAGCACGAGACCCAGGGTCGCCGACGGAAGAGGAGGGCGATGATGATTCACTTCTCAGCTGCAGACGGCGCGGAACGGAGCCGCAAATTATCACTGTAGCTGCATTAACAGGGGTTGTACCAGGGTTGGGAATCGATAAAGGTTTTGATTTCTAACGACAAACGATAGACTTTAATCCTATTTATCGTTATCGATAACGCCATCGATAAAGTGGGGTGTATGATAGATTTCACATCATAGCTTAATGGGTGGGGATTAGGGGAGTACAGCGGGGTACGTGAAATTTTCATAAACTCATAAAATAATTGCATCCGTTCAATCCGACAGATTCAGAACCCACGTCAGTCGCATTCCGAAAAACAGGCTATGAGGTGTCACGGATTATTTGAAGTGAAATTTCAAGAAACACAGACACGGTTTTTCCAAACTTTGTCACCACCGACGCTCCGTCAGTAGTCACAGCAACTAGGTCGCTGTCCATGGACAGTCCGAACTCAGACAGAACTCTTCACGACTCCCACAGCTGTTCTGGCATTCATGCTACCTTTACCCAATGGCCAAGGAAAACCGCTTACCAATTCTCAGCTTCTCTTTCAACTTCTTGGCAACATCTTCCTTCACGTTAGCAGCATAAGTCAGCACGAACTAGGCCGGAGTTTTGTGGTTCTTTGGTGTAATGGAACCGCGATCTGCTGCGGCAGACCGAATAAAGGAGTTTTTGTGACAGAGTTGAGACCAAAGCTGTCTAAAGCCACGAGTTTTGCCGGCATTTGGCCTGGCGTTTCTTTCCTTAACCCGGTACCGCCCGGGGGTCAAATAGGCACCCCCTCGATTTTTCGTAAATAGCCTCTGAAGCATTAGAGCCAGCGCAACCAAATTTTCAGCGCCTGTTTATCAATCCATTTGACATATTTTGACATCATACCCATATGCATGCTAGGTCAGGTCATGGAGATATGACGTCGTAAGTGAACCCTTGCATGCATGTTTCGCCTCTTCGGGCGGTGCCGCGAGCATACTTCGTTTTTTAATAATATGCGCGAATATAATGCATGGATTACTTGGATTTTCGTAGGACACGGTCACAAAAAGGATATACAGCTATGAGACATCAACATCAGAGGTCACGCTATGTCACATGCATGATGACAATTGGACTGATTTGCATTGTGGATGATGGAAGTGGTTGCCGCTGACCTTCCCCATCATTGAAGCCGAACAAGCAAATTTATATGTGCCTATTAGCAAGGTTCATCAAATGCTTCGTGAGTTCATGTCTGGTCACGTCATAGGTAGATGTCAAGACGAAATATAATATAACACTGTGGAAGATCGTTTAGTAGCAGCAGAGAGCAACTATTGTTCCTAGTCGAAAAAAGGAAAATGACTATCCATACTGACCTGGCTTGACCTTGACTTAGTAACGACCATACAGAGCAAATTTAAGCATCACATGCCATTTTAGTCCTCCACTTGACACTTATAAACCCCAGCGAGTAATTATTGCCCTTTGTCAGGAAGAATATCGCAACCTTATCTGACCTGACCTAGACTGACCTGGACCGGAAGAAAAACAGGCAATGCAGAACTGATCATTAAAAAAATTCACTTCCGACATCTTGTCACGTGGATCGGAACGGATGCGAATAAGTATCGATCTTCGGCATGTAAATTTAAACTAATATTTCACTTAATCTACGATGACCTCGATCCGACATTTCTTGACATTCTGGCATCCTTCTGATGCGGAAGATCGTGACCTTTCGTTTCACACACAGCTGAAAGCTCTAAACACAGTATTGCCGATAATATGTACGAACCGGTGTGAGTTTTTCCAACGTCGTGTTATGCGTTTTACGTGGCCTGTGGCGTCATCAGTCATATGACCAGCGCTAAAATAATATTTTCTGAATCGCAAGACTCAAGGTTATTGACTGATGGTAGACCAATCTCGATCCGACGGATTGGATCCTGAGATAACAGAAGGTACCCTTTTTGACACTCCCCCAAGCGGTCGCGGGCACAAAAAACACGCCAGGCGGTGCGGTGTTAAGAATGTTTCTGTCTTTGACTGGCTGCTACTTGTCTTCGCTTTCTCAACACTTGGTCCATCTGTGTCATTATTTCCTATCGAAACGTGGAAGATAATTATCAAGTGCAAGAACACTACTACAGGACACCGTTATTATCAGCAGAGAAAGGACAAGGTTCATGTCGGTGATACAGACATAAATGGGCCACGTTCCAGCAACCGAAGACCAGGAGCAGCCAGCCAGAGACAGAAGCATCCTTAAGGAAAGAAAAGTTGGATGAAATGCTGGTCAAACTCGTGGCATTAGAATGCTTTGGCTTCGACGTTGTCACGAAAAGTTCCTTTATTCGGTCTGCCTTAGCAGACTGAAAATTCTTCACGCCTAAGAATCATAAAACTGTGACGCAGCTTGTGCTGAATGTGCTGTTAAAGTGAGGGAAGATGTTACCAAGGAGATGAAAGAGAAGCTGAGGAACGGTAAGCGGTTTTCCTTGGGAGTACACTCGCCAGAGGAACAGACGATACATGGTCACTCATGTTCACGAACAAAACTAATTGCGGAAGCTGGGTATGGAAAGGAACGCGAGGATTACAAAACATCTGTAGGAGTCGTGAAGAGTTTTGTTGGAGTTCAGGCTGTCCATGGATAGCGACATAATTGCTTTGGCTACAGACTGAGCGTCGGTGATGACGAAATTTGGAAGAACCTTGTCTGTGTTTCTTGAAATCTCACTTCAAATAAGCCAGGGCACCTCTAATTCTTTTTTCCATATAATGCTACTGGATTGCGTCTGTCGTGTCTTTTGAATCCGGTTGATTGAGAGGATGCAATTATTTGATGAGTCAATGAGTTCTTCCCGTACGCCCGCTCAAGCCTCCGCCTCATTCCGACCCATTAAGCTATGATGTAAAATCTGTAATAAATCCAGCTCCATTGGCCAATTTGCTGATAATCGATAACGAAGTGAAATTTTACCGTTCACCGATAAAAGCCAAAATCTTTATCGATTTGCAACCCTAGTACATCCCCTGTTGATGCGACTGCGGTATTTTGGACAGAAGAAGTGCATCGAATTCTGGCTGCTTTGGAATCAAGCCCAGTGCTTCATGCCTGGTAAAGAAAACCAGAAACACAGGCAGGTAAAACATGAGTCGGTGGCTGTTCTCAGTTGTTGACAATTGGCATGATGTGTTCTGCATTTTTTTTCACGTGATGTAGTGAAGATCACCAGCTTGAAAGTGATGTAGCAACTGTTGCGTCGGAGCCATTTGCACGCTTTAATTCGAAATGTTGCAGTTCTACAAAGCCATAAACATGTGTGCGGT
>CP099852.1:17774806-17799806 GCA_030062745.1 Capitulum mitella
AGGACTGCACCTGCTACGTGCGTGCCCGCGGCCCCCAGGCGGACGCCATCCGGACTGCCAGCCTGGTGGTTTGGGACGAGATCGCCATGTCGCCGTCTCACGCCCTGACCACTGTTGATAGGCTGCTCCGGGACCTGCGCGGCGCCGACGTGCCTTTCGGCGGCCTGCCCGTCCTGTTCGGCGGCGACTTCCGGCAGATACCGCCGGTGGTTCGCCGCGGCGGGCGGGCGGACGTCGTGGACCTGTGCGTGCGCCAGAGTCCTATCTGGCCGCACGTGCGTAGCATGTTCCTCCGGCAGAACATGCGGGCGGACGCGGAGGAGCACTTCAGCGACTGGCTGCTGGCTGTTGGCGACGGCCGTCTGTCACGGCTGCCGGGTCGCGGCGAGCACGCCGTGGAGCTGCCCGACGTGGTCGTGGAGGTGGGCGAGCGGGTTGACTCTGTCTTTCCGCAGGTGCTTCACGCCGGAGCCGAACAGCAGGTGACGCAGCGCGCCATCCTCTGCGTCAGGAACGATGAGTCGCTGGCCGTCAACGACGCCGTCCTGGACCGCCTACCCGGCCAGGTGCAGCTCTACGACAGCGTGGACGACATGGTCGGCGAGGACCATGTCGATGGACACGATGGACGACATGGAGGACGAGCTGGCCGAGGTCGTCCCCGTGGAGTACCTCCACACGCTAACGCCATCCGGCATGCCTCCCCACCAGCTGCGCCTGAAGGTGGGAGCCGTCGTCATGCTGTTGCGCAACCTGGACATCGACAACGGCCTGTGTAACGGAACCAGGCTTGTCCTCAGGCGGCTGGGTGACGCGGTGCTGGACGCCGAGGTCATCACGGGCGCTGCCACCGGTCGGCGGTTGCTCATTCCGCGGATGGTGCTGACCCCGTCCAATACCGGAGGCCAGGTCACCTTCCGTCGCCGCCAGTTCCCGCTGCGCCTGGGCTTCGCCATGACGGTGAACAAGGCGCAGGGACAGACCTTCGACATGGTGGGTCTGCACCTGCGCCGTCCGTTGTTCACCCATGGCCAGCTATACGTGGCGCTGTTTCGTATTCGCAGATTCTCAGCTCTGCGCGCCAAGATCGCCGAGGGCCAGCAGCAGGGCCGCCTGCCGGGCGACGGCTCATGGTACACCCAGAACGTGGTGTATCACGAGCTGCTGCCCATCTACTAACGACGTACCTGACTTGGCAGGCATGGAAAGTGTATTTGTCAGTGTTTGGCGCTGTACAACGTGTATCGAATTGTAATTTATTATTAACACTAATGTATGTATGCATACATGCGCTGTAATTTGCATATGTGTTACTGTGCCCGTTGCCGGCAGGTATTACGCCATTTCCAGTGTCTCGCGGTGCATTCGAATGGTATGCATTTTGGTGGGTTGGACGTCTTGCGTGGTGTGTAGGACATAATTCATTGCACATGGCTGCGTTGTTTTGTTTCTGTTTGTGTCCCTGCATGTCGTAATGAGTGAATAAACGAATAACCAAACTGCAGTAGTTTTGCGCAACATGCTACCAAATGATATGGCAGCCCTTTGATGTGATCAATGCATGAAGGATTCCTTTGGAGCCTCGTAACTTTGCTGTTTATGGACCGATTTCCAAAATTCTTTTTTTAATTAAAAGCAGGAAGCGTACTCAACATTGCCGCGGGGACGCGGCACCATCGCGCTAGAACAGGGCTATTGTGAGAAGTTTCCCCCTAAAACCGGCAGAAAATATTGGGTGGGCCTAAATCAACATTGGGTTGGCCCAAACCAACGTTGGGTGGGCCAGGGCCTTCTCAAAAGAATGCAGATCGACACCCCTGCAACAGCCTATATAACACGCAGAGTTCGTCCGTTCTCGATCGCCAACAAGCCGTTGGCATCGGCGCTAAGAACGTTTGAACAATTGCCGTTGGTTGCTTTACCAATGATAATGATATAATGATAACAGCTTGGTTGTACGGTGTACGGCTCCATCGCCTATTCACGAAGCGTTCTGAATATATTCAGTTAAGATTTAAGCAAATAAATGCGCTCCAATGACAAACTATATTGCAATCGTCTACCACAGTGCACAGCAACGACGAAGCTCCGCCATGGCTAAGGCCCCCTTGATTTGTGCAGTGCATTTTTCAAATTGCGTTTGAAAAATCTATTCTCCCAATGTTTCAACTCACTTCGAGATTAATTTCTGACGTTTTCGCTTTCAAATAGCTCGTAACACAAAAGCATCTCCAAGCGTACTTTGGCCGGAGTTAAGTTGTTTCGTGATCCTTTCACTGATGACTGGTGTCCTTGAATAAACGCAAACACATCCATGCATTTGGAGACGCATTATGAAAACGTATAACGGTGTGTCTTTGAATTTATAACAGTATGTTCGTTGCGATGAACACGTTAAATCATTCATAATGTTGTGCTTGATTGCGCTTGAACGGTCAGCTAGCACAAAACATATGCTCAATGCAGGCATCTTGGGCACAAAAATGCGGATATCCATGTAATGTTTTCTCGGCTTGCTATCCCTAAGACATCTTGGGCTGAAACTCAGCATACGGGGTGATTCTTGAATTTCCTTTTCAGATCCCGATCCCGATAGGACGAGGAAGCAGACCTGACGAGACCTTATCGAATGAAATCGTGCGATAGTTTGTTTCAATGTGCACAACAGCTGGCTTCATCATTGGGAAATTTCGCATGGCCAGGTCACGTTTTTAGGCTTCCGCTGTAGACCTGAGATCAGTACATTGACAGGTAACGAAGCTGTTACAATTTTCTCGAAGGCTTTTCGCGAAGAGATCATGATACGCCCGTTGACCGCAATCATATACTGAATGCTTATATAGCACTTAGCGCTGCTTAGTCTCATTCAGTCTTAGGTACCTATGTACCGGCCTTTTGGCTTATTAAGGATCGGTGTACGGTTCAGAAAATCCTTTTATTTACGTAGAAACCTGCAATCATGGGCAATCAATCAATCAAAAGAGAAAACAGCTGCAATAGTTAGATTTTAGTCACAAAGAAAATTATGTAGTTACATTTTCCGGAGTGGTGCCGGCCTCCCAGTCAGGAACAAAGTGACACTCAAAGACAAACGTTAGACAAGGTCGCCGCAAACGGCGCAGTTACATCATCAACCAAACAAAAACAAAATGATCACCGCGGACTGCGGTAACATGGCTCCTCTAAATTCTGCAACACGAATTTACATTTCAGAACGAGTCTGATACGGCACGACCACCGCTCGTGGCACCGCCCTACTCACACTGAAGCCCCACGTGGCTCCCCGTGAACGCACATTCCACTGTCCTTACAGCCAGGTCCCAAACGGTTCTCCTGGGCGCCAGGCGGCCTGCCTGAGTATGGTCATCATGTCCACAGAGCGCACCAGCCGCATCCTCCGCGGCGGTCACCGACCACTACACAGAGTATCTGCCACCACGACGGGGACGGAATATCACGGTACACGTCGCGTTCACCACACCGAGCATCAGTCCGTAGCCACGCGCCCACGTGGCTCCCCATGAGGAGCATTATGAGCTTCCAGGAGAACGATCAGCTTGTGCACGGGCCGGACGAGCCTCGACTCGCCAACCTGCACAGTTACCGTACGGATCAGGCCGTCCGCACTCGGGGCGGTCGAGACGACGCGCCCCATCTTCCAGCTGCCGCGTGGAACGTCAGGATCCATCACAAGGACGACGTCGCCATCCCGCAGGTCCGGCAGACGCCGCGTCCACTTGCGCCGCTGCTGAAGTGTAGGCAAAAACTCCGCTCTCCAACGGCTCCAGAAGATGTCCGCCAGATGCTGAACACGCCGCCATCGCCGACGGCTGTATAGGTCCGGGCTCTGAAACTTGCCTGGGGGAGGAAGCACTACACGCGACTTTTGAGTTAGTAGTTGGTTAGGGGTCAGTGGTTCTAGCTTATCTACAGGATTCATCCCGCAGGTCGTCAATGGTCGACCATTGATAACAGCCTCGACTTCTGCCAAAAATGTGCGCAGCAGCTCGTCATCTAGCTGTTCGTGATGCGCCGCCAACAAAGCAGCCAGGACCGACTTGGCTGTTCGAATCATCCTCTCCCATACACCACCCATGTGGCTTCCACTGGGTGGGTTCATGCGAAACTCTACGAGGTCGCAGTTTTCTTTGAGCAGTTCTTGTCGAATTCTACCATCGCCCATTTCTTCTAGTGCGGCCTCCAGGGCTCGTTTGCCACCGATAAAGTTGGTCCCTTGGTCCGATCGGAGCTGCCGAACCGGTCCTCTCCGTGCCACGAATCGGCGATACGCGTTGAGGAACGCGTCTGTGGTAAGAGTATTTGCAGTCTCAATATGCACCGCACGCGATGACATACACGTGAACAGCACTCCCCATCGCTTTACAAGACTTCTTCGTTCTTTCACGAGAAAGGGTCCGAAGTAATCCACAGCACTGTAGGTGAACGGTGGTACCTCTTCCAGTCTATCACTGGGTAAATCAGACATCTTCTGGACAACGGGATGTCCTCGGATCTTCTTGCAAAGGACACATTTTAGAATGTGACTTCCTACTGCGCTCCTTCCAGCGATGACCCAGTATCCAGAAGTCCGAAGTTCACTGAGTGTCATACCTCGCCCGGAATGGTGGGTTTTTCGGTGGCTCTGATCGATGATCAATCCAGTAATATGGCTCTTACGAGGCAGAATGACCGGATGCAGCAGGTCCACAGACAAACTGGCTCTGGACAGTCTTCCGCCCACGCACAGGATGCCATCTTTCCTCAGACAGGGGTCTAGCCTATACAGAGGACTCCCCTTTGCCAACGCTCTGGTCTGTCGTCGGTTCATCCGCTTGCGGCATGCTTCAGCAGCCGTTTCTGTCCTGAGAGTTTTGAATTCCTCTGCGAACGCCTCACGTTGCACAGCAGTAAGGATAACAACCTCAGCTTTGCGAATCTCTTCTACAGAGATAGGATCGCTGTCGCGGGGAAAGGCTTTGTCAGATGACACATGCCGCCTCAGGATCTCCACGTACCTGCGACATATCGCTACGGCTCTTTTTGCACGATGCCAATCAGAAAAGTACTGTAGTCTCTCCAGCAGACTAGCGAAGTTCCCCTTTTGCGTCGCTGCTGTGGTGAAGACCGATCTTGTCTTCATTTCTCCTGATCTTTTGATTTCAGGGTCTCCAGGGTCGATCGATGTCTGCAGCTCCTGTTCAGGGATAGGAGCAGCATCTGAGAGGACTGGTGGGCCTTTCCACCAGAGGTCGTTGCTGACGAGCTGGGTCGCCGTCAGGCCTCGTGATGCAGCATCCGCCGGATTGGAGTTCGTGTCGATATACCTCCACTGACTCGGTATGGTCTGGTCTCTAATCTGCTGCACCCTATTGGCAACAAAGATGTGAAATCTGCGCGCCTCGTTCGAGATATACCCCAGCACAACTCTGCTGTCAGTCCAGAAGTACTCTTCAAGGTTCTCGATCTTCAGTTCTCTGCGCAGGAAGCAGCTCACCTGCACAGAGAGCAGTGCTGCTGTGAGTTCAAGTCTGGGAATTGTCACTGACTTTGACGGAGTGACCCTAGCCTTACTCATTACGAGTCTTGAGACGGCTTGTCCACCATCGTCGATGAGACGCAGATAGCTGCACTGACCGTACCCCACGAGACTGGCGTCTGAGAAGTGATGCAGCTCGGCGGACATGATGGAGCCGAAGCCCTTCGGTATGAAACATCTTGGTATCTTAATCTTCGCGAGCAGAGGAAGATCGGAGAACCACTCGTTCCACCGATCTGCAACTGTCTCCGGCACGTTCCTCGTCCCAGCCATAACCCTGTTGACAGAGTTCTTTCAAGATGCACTTCCCTGTCAGAATGAAGGGCGAGATAAACCCTAGCGGGTCAAAGACGGAACTAACAGTTGAGAGAATGCCACGTCTACTGACCTTCCTGTCCTTACGAGTGACGCTGAATTGGAACATATCAGCCTCTGTGTCCCATTCAACGCCCAAGGTCCGCTGAACAGGTAAGTCACTGCGACCTACATCCAAATTTTGCAGCCCTGCACAGCGAAGGTCAAGAGGGATGGATTTCACTACATCACGACTGTTGGAAACGAACTTCTGGAGCTTGAATCCACCATGTTCGCACATCTTCCGAACATTGTCGATCAACCGAATGGCCTTCTCCGGATCGCTGACCGACGTGAGCCCATCATCTATGTAAAAGTCGTTTCTCACGAAATCAGCTGCTTCCTTCCCAAAGATGTCTTCATGGTCGTCCGCTGCCGTTCTCAGCGCAAACATGGCACAGGCAGGTGAGGAAGTTGCACCGAAGAGATGCGTTGTCATGCGGTATTCACTTGGCTCCTGCTCCAAGCACCCATCTTCCCACCACAGAAACCGAAGGTAGTTCCGGTCTTCGATGTTTACACCAACTTGGTTAAACATCCCTTCTATGTCGCAGGTGAATGCTACCGGATTTTTTCGGAAGCGACACAGTATGCCGGTCAGACTGTTCGTCATGTCCGGACCTTGAAGTAGGTTCGAGTTCAACACGTGGCCATGGTACTCGGCGCTGCAGTCGAACACAACTCTCAGCTTGTCAGGTTTCTGGGGATGGTATACTCCGTGGTGAGGAATGTACCACACTCGAGCTTTCTCTGACTCTCCAGGAGGTACAGGCTCTGCGTACCCTTTATCCAGAGTGGCTTTCATGGCTGACAGGTAGTGACACCTGTAGACACCGTTACGGACGAGCTTCGACTTCAACCCTTGTAAACGTTTCAACGCCATGGTCCTGTTATTCGGTAGAGTCGCTCTACAATCCTTCATTGGGAGTGGCATCTCATAATGCCCATCGGGTCGACGGTGGATTCCCTCTTTCATCTTCATCAAGAAGGTTTGGTCCTCGACGGAAAGCGCCTTTACTGGAGCCGTGTCTGTAAAGTCAGCCTCCAGCAAGCGCGATATCTGCATGGGAGTGACATGCACTTGCGTCTTAAACGCAAAGTGACACAATTTGCGCTGACCCTGGCCTGTATCAACGAACCGACAGGGACCTGTGCCTGCTTCAGAGCCTCCCACAGGCCCTACAATACCCCATCCTAGGGCGGTTTTTACCGCCCACGGGTCGTCTTCATGTCCCGGAATCACCTCCCGGGGCTTGATTGCTCTTGCGCAGTTTGTGCCGATCAACAGTCCAATTTCTGCCGACGGAAAGTACGGTGGGAGATGGTCCGCTAAGACCGCCAGGTGAGTCCATTGCTGCGCAGCATGCTTTCTCGGGATGGAACATCTGTCCGCTGGGATCTCATCTCGGACATAACATGCAGGGAGCTGGATTTCTTCCTCGCTGCCGACTGCCTGTACTACCAGACCATCGATCACTGCGCTCTTCACTGCCGAACGCCCCGTGATGGTCTTCAGTTCCAGTAACACTGATCTTCCATCCGCCTTCAGGGTCTTACGGACGGACTCAGAGATGAAACATGCATCGGACTGAGGGTCCAGCACGGCGTACACCAGCATCTTATGCTCTGGACGGTTCCTCACATGCAGCTCCACAGGAACTATCATGGAATGGGAACATGACGAGGTTGGGTTTGCATTGTCATCCGAGGTCACATGCAAGGACGTAGCCTGAGGAAGGCTGGAGTCCTTGCTGGGAATGTCAGGACCAAGGACTGGTTCCGGACTTCTCAAGAAAGCACTATGCGAGAAAGCATCATCATGAAGGGAAGTTGGATGAAGTCGCCCACACTTACCGCATTCTTGCTTCCTCTGACACATCCTCCAGATGTGTCCCCTTTTCAAGCATCCACGACAAAGGCCGTGCTTCCTGACGACGGCTTGCCTTTCGGATAGCGTCATCCTGAGGTATGCCTCGCACTTGTCGATGAAGTGACTGCCAGGACAAAGGAAGCATCCATGTCGAGAGGCTTGCATTGAATGCTGTGTATTGCTCTGTTTGGATGATCTTGGGCCTTCTACTTTCACTCCTGCTGTTGATGTGAATGTTCTAGCTTTACCAGTAAATGTTCTTCCTCTGTTAGACACATCCTTCACAGTGGTCACCTCAGCTTCTTGAATATTCACTGGGCTGCATGCGATGCGAGCTTCTTTGCTAAGGAACTTCACAAATGCAGGGAATGGTGGATATCTTTTTGGTGAGTCGGGTCCACCTTGACACTCATAGAGCCACTCATCAACAACACGTTTCCAACGATCCACAAGGTGCTTTGGCAGCTTCTTCAGCATCATGGCATTTTCATGAGGATCATCCAGAACTTTCAGATGGCACACAGCACTCGATGCTACGAGACACTGTTCGAGAAAGTCTGAAAAGTTCCTCAATGCTTTTCCATCTCCTGGTCTGACGACAGGCCAATCTCTGATTCGCTGCCGGTATGAGCTGCTCATGATGAACTCGTTTCCATACCTTTCCAGCAACTTTTCTTTTGCCTTGTTATAGGCATCATCTGTCCTCAGGTGAAGGAAGCCTACTATGGCATCTCTAGCTTCTCCTCCTGTATACTTGTTCAAGAAATGAAGACGCTCAACTGGAGAAGATGTTTGTCTTTCTATATACGTCTCAAACGACTTCATCCATAGAGAAAACCTCCCCACATCTCCTCTGAATATTTCTGGTTCGAGTGTAGGCAGATGGGCACGTTTCATCTGATCACTAATCAGAACTGTGAGGCCCTCCAGGACTTCATTTTCAGATCCTCCTTGAACACATGGTTTTGCACTAGTTTGTTGCATGAAGCTTTGAGAATAATCCTTCTCTTCTTCCTCTTTCTGTTTCTCTGCATTTCGGTTTGCTGTTTGCTTTTCAAACTGATCGAGTGCTCTTGTTTTTGCTTTACTTATGGCCATTGCTGTCTTTAACCCATAATGTTCTTCTTCAAACTTGAGCTCAAGCTTCTTTATATCCAGCTGCTGCCTTCTCTTCTGCAGTTCAGCCTTCATCTCTTTCTGTGACAAGCTTGAATACTTTTCAGCATGACCAATATCTTCCTTCACTTCAGAGGCATCTGAACAAGAATCCAGTGCAAGCTGGTTCTCCTCCATCTGTAATTCCAATCTTTGTTTCTCCAACTGGTGTCTCTCATTCAATGCTTCAGCTTTTGCTGTCAGTTCTGCTTGTCTCTGGACTTCATCAAGCCTCAACATGCCAACCTTGGTTTCCACTGAGCTTGATCCCTGACTCACTCTTGATACAATGTCACAGTTTGAGACACTTTCAAATGGTTCAACATTTGATGCTTCATCTGATTCCCTCAGTAGATCAACATACTTCTCAACAGTCATCTCAGTTTCATTCAGGCTTTGCATGTGAGCTGAATGTTTGGTCTTGTGATCCTTCAGATCTGATTCTGGCAACAGATCACTCACCTCCTTGTTCATCTGGGTGAACTCCTTGAAAATTTCCTTCCATTCTTCAAACTTGACTTTCACAACCTCCAAAGCATCTTCTTGAAGTGTATGTGTACACAAAATACTACCCTTTCTCTGAAGAACATTCAGCAAGTGCCTGTAGTTTTTTAACTTCAAGTCTAATTGGTACTGCTTGCCCTTTTCAGTGGCATGATATGCTCTACCTCTACTAGAATGGGCTCCTACATTTTCATGATCATCTACATCCATCTTGAGAACCTTTTCTTAAATCAATTGCAGCAACCAAAGAAACAGAGCAACTGATGTGAAGTGGCCAAGCATGGAAATGCAAAATGAGTGGAGTATATCCAGTTCTGCCCAAATGTTAGTGTTTGAAAAGTCAAAAGTATCACTGAGTACAATCAACATCTGATGTGGTTCAATGGAGTCACAAACAGGGAACAGGACAAGGAGGTACAAAAGGAAATGATTACCCACATCATCAGGCTGCACGATGCACTGGACATCTTTCACTACATCAATCAATACTTCAACTAATTTCTAGGCTACACCATCTGAGGAAATGTTTCTACTGTACCGGCCTTTTGGCTTATTAAGGATCGGTGTACGGTTCAGAAAATCCTTTTATTTACGTAGAAACCTGCAATCATGGGCAATCAATCAATCAAAAGAGAAAACAGCTGCAATAGTTAGATTTTAGTCACAAAGAAAATTATATAGTTACATTTTCCGGAGTGGTGCCGGCCTCCCAGTCAGGAACAAAGTGACACTCAAAAACAAACGTTAGACAAGGTCGCCGCAAACGGCGCAGTTAAATCATCAACCAAACAAAAACAAAATGACCACCGCGGACTGCGGTAACACGGGTGCTCAAACTTTTAATTGTAATGTTTTCAGACGGCCCTTCGAATAATGAGGACAGGATTTTTGACCTAAAGGAGGAAATATATGAGGGCTTTCTGAAAACAGCAAAGACTATCTAGGGCTCTCCACGGCAAACAAAGTCTTAAACTTCCTGGAAGGCTCGAGGGCGCAAGAGGAAGAAAAATATTCCAATGAGCCCTTTGCATGAATCCAAGGAGAAACCTACTCTGAGTTCTGAAAGGCTCTCCTTCAGTTCATCTTGAGGGCCTATTTGAGTTTGTGTTGAGTACGAAGCATTTGAGAGGTACCATGACATTTTCAGAGAACTCCTTAAAAGTCTGCAGAGGATTTTTAACCGGATGAGGAAATATTCGAGGGGTTCATTGAAAACATCAAGGTCTCCTCGAAACACTGAGAGTCCCACAAAACCTTTAATGGACTTTTTATATGTGTGCAAGAGGACCCTTCATGAGGTCTGAGGGGTTTTCCAAAGTTTAGACGGATGTCGTGGGTATCTCCGAGGCCCGAAAAAAGAATATGAAACGGGTTCCGTAAAGACTGGAAAAGGTCTTACAAGACTAATGAGTCCCAAAAGTAAATCTGATGCCCTCAGCTGGCTTCGATCAGATCAGGGACGCACAAAATCTGAATGGCCTTACTTATGTCTAGGCGCCCGTGTGACAGAAGCGGCTATACGACCAGGACTAAGCTTCTCAGTTTGGATGGGCGATCCGTGAACATTGCGAAATGCTCATAAACTACACACGTTAAATAAAAGATTGGCATTCGCTGAATAACGTATTTCATACGTTACAAACGTCAAGGTTAATACGTCAGATTAATGCATAACTGTCAAATATGGTTGACTGGCAGAAAATATTAGCAAAGTAAGTTTGAATGAGCAGAAAACATGTTCCTTACTATGAACAGGGCTCAAGAAAAGTTATCGATGGTTGCTGACCAGATACAAGTTTTGTAAATTGGTCGCGAACCAGACGGAAGAGAGGGACTCTTGTTATTTTTAAAGGGACTTGATGGTGCCAAATGTAGCACCCAAGAAAACAAAAACCCTTGAGAGTCTGAGTAATCTGATACACATATTTAGTTGCTGAAGATGTTTTGGGGGCCACAAAAATGAGAAGCTTAAACAGAGATGTATGACTTCGCCTGTGACTGTGACTGGCAGAAATCTTCAGATTAACCTGCTGCCAACTCCATTTCATGTTCCATGGATGAGACATCTGCAATAATGTTTTCTACAAGAAAGGGAGCACTGGCATATGAAGTATCTGTGTTAAAAAAAAACAGCTTTAGCGAATCAACATTCACTTTCCACAGCTCTTGAAAAAGCAGGGTTTGAAAAATGGTCCTGTCATAGTAGTTATGAGAATGCAATATTGCAGTTGCACAAAAACTAAAAACAGGATTTATCCAAAATGTGCATAATGGTCATTGTGTTTATTTAATGGCAGTAACTGAAAGACTGCTTCCACAGCAAAACAAAAACAAAAATAAAAATAGAAAACACCAGAAAAAAACTAGTTTTCATAAACTGAGTAGGCACTGGGTTGCCTTGTCACAGGCACATGCCTTCATGTTTTATGCAGCTGATCAGCGTCCTCGGCGAGCAAACTGGCTTTCTGGAAATATCTTCATTGGCTTATGTCCCTCAAACATGCTTGCCTTCATGCTTTATCCAGGTGATCAGCGTCGTCGGCAAACAAACTGGCTTTCTGGAAATATCTTTATTGGCTCATGTCCCTCAGGCTTGTTCTTTGTATATTTATATATGTTTTGCTCGGTACCTGACCGTGAACATCCTTCGTGGCCACATACATACTTTCTCATCCTCTTCTTGCCATTTGCCATCGCATCGCCCACATTTTTCTCCTCCGCGCTTTGTCTTTTCTTGATGTTCATCCTCACACCACCTGACCTGCGACAAGCAATGCAGTTCCGAGGTAGTTCGACTCTGGAAGGCCCACACAAACATTGGAATCTGAAATCTACACCATCGACGATCTGCATATTCCACCAAGGCGTCCAAGGCTTACAACTAGCTTTTTGGGCGCCGACCACGACGAACACCGCCTGGCCTCTCGTCACCGCTTTTGGCGACCATGGAATGTCATTGGTTTAACACATGTGGTCGCCAGGAGAGCGATGTCCGGTGTGGGACGAAGTGCCCAGTAGAAAAAGTGAATGGTACGAGTGGCAGCAAAGCTGGTAGTGCTGTCGGAATAGTCCCGTTATATTTTTGAAGCAACTAAATCACCGTAGCTAAATTCAGTCTTACTCAGTAATGGTATTTTCCAGGCACATATAAATTAATTAGGAGGGGCGAATTTTAAAGGGCGGTTATTTCTGGTTGTGGTTGCCAATAATTATTTCTGGCTGTGGTCGCCAAGTTTTGAAAATTCTGAAAGGGATGGATACAGGGGGCAAAAAGATCAAGAAAGAGGGTATTTTGGACTTCTTATAACTCCATTATTTATGGGCCGATTTCCATGAAATTGATATGAATCAATAGATAATCAATGACACTTTACAATTTGTACACACATTTCAATTTTTTTAGAAAATTTATGGGCGTTCACAAAACTTTAAAAATAGCACGACTAGATTTTCAACAACTGAATGAAGAAAAAAGGAGAAATGACTTGTTTGGCTTCTACTAGTCATCTTATGCTAAAGAAGAACAAATCGCATTACAATGTTTGCAAAATGATAGCTTAGGCAGTGCCAGGGACATGAAAAATGGGGAACTGTGAAGATCACATGTTTTTAAGATCAACTTTTGATTTTTGACCTTAAATGACCCCCAGTTTTCTTGGAGTCACTTGGGATGATCTTGTGTGCATTTAATATTATCTTTAAACGTTCTCAGTCATCTGAATTCACTACTTCGAAAATCCCATTTTACGGCTCTTTGGATATAGGGTACGCGCACTGACATTTTAGGTCATAGCTCCGTGACCCGACCTAACATCAAGCTGAAACTTGATACACCAGCAGAGGGCACCCTTCTACGCTATATGTGTTCCGGGTTTGGCATTTCGAAAAATGGCGCTGAAATTATTACTCTCAAGCCAAATTTTGAGTTTTAACCTTGACCTGACCTTCTGAAGTGAGCTCAGATCAAGAAAAATGTATTTGCACTCTGCTCAGCTACTTAGCTAGACGTCCATATAAAATTGTAAGCTTTATTTTAAAAGCGTTTTTTCGCAGTCATTTTGCTTTTACCCTGAATCGCACCGAAAATAGCCTGAGGTTCCTCCCAAAAACGTTGCTTGGCTTCACCTCTGAGCAAAACAGAATCCCAAAATCTTGTCGCAGTACGTGGAAAGAATAGCTAGGAGAAATCGTCAAGTTCGATGAAGGTACGTCAAAACCATGGAATTGGGAAGAAAAAAGCTCGAGTGAGGCGGATCCAGCCCCCCGACCCCCCCCCCTGCAGGGAATAGTCTTACGTTCCTGAATCAGTGCAGGCGCAGATATGGCCGTCTGAGAACCACCGGCTTACGTTCCTACAAGAACCGGTTTATTTTCTGTACACAAACTCCCCGATATTGAATATTATGGTGCAACTAATACCATATGCACTCTATGACAACCTAGCCTACTTATTACTTACCAACCGAGGTCATTACTGGCAACAAGATACACATTGCAGCCGAAAAGGTACTCACCGCTGCTTCCTCCATCCTGCGCGACGACAAATGGCGTCGGTGACTCATGACGCGCATTGTTCAAAATGGCGATGACACACTATTCTTGTTCTATATTCATGTTATTACTGTGTGTGTTACACCAAACACGTCCCCGACACGCCACAACTGTGCTTTGCAGGCTGCAGCACACGGATCACGTGATATTTATTTGGTGTTTTTGTTTTCATTTGGTGCCAACTTCTCGCGATATTTTAAAACACAGGAGACTTGTGTTTTTATGTAAAACACACCCAAATAATATGTTATATGCACGGAGACGGCGTGTTTTCCCGCCGAGCACGTCTACATTGTGCTCATCAGTTTTCAGTGTTCCTGTAGTTTAGTGCTCAGGAAGCCACCGAAGAAAACGCCATTCTAGCTTCCTTATATAAAGAAGCACCTAGATAGGATCTGCTTCGACCACGAGCTGGTAAAATTACGAACTGGTACATGTGTGACAGTGTTTTTTATGGCACTCGTTCTGTGTTGTAGTGTTTTTGTGGAACTTGTTAATTGCAGCCTTGGACCGTCGTGTCGTCGGTTTTGTTGCCCTGCACATATGTAATGGAGGACGCGTAAGCTAGGTAAAGCCATGAATAAATGTGTTGAAACAGCAGGATTAGAATAACATGAATAACGTTTGATGGGGATCCACGAAACAGTGCACAGCTGCGGTGAAGTCTGTATTGAATGCTGCGCCAGCAACTGCGTCAGAACTGTCCGAAAATGTGACGTCAGTGATATTCACTTCCCATGGCCGATAAAGGGATGACACACAACTGGGTACACCGCTCCATCTTACAGCATGCTATGTATGGCTTTTTGGCAAGCCTCCGCACAGAATACTGCAGGCAGGACATTGCTGCGTTTAGGCAAGACCTTGCTGGTTATGAGTCAAGTGGTCAAAAAGTCCCGTCCAGTGAAGCCATTCCTCCGATTTGCCGCTGAATTTCGGTACGGTCAGCTTTGGTACGCCATTTGCGGCGGGTTCTGACCTTCTCTATGATACATTCGGCCTACAGGTAGCGTTCTGGTGCGAGGGGGCTGACTTCTTTCACCCTTCTCATCATTACCCCATCGAGGCAGCCACGTGTTGATGACTGGGTCTGGAAGACCGTCACGAGAGAGGACCTTGTGTGATATATCGATACGATATATATATCGATGTTATGTGTATATATATATATATATATATATATATATATATACATATATATATATATATATATATATAGAGAGAGAGAGAGAGAGAGAGAGAGAGAGAGAAAGAGAGAGATATCGATACGACCTTGAGTTATATATCGATAAACCTTCGTTTCCTTTGTTTGTCAGATACAAATAGATATCAGAAGCTTTTTCTTCCTGCTTGATTTCGATTTCATTAATAACTCCTCTATTTCTGCCTTTTCTTGTTCATCCAACATCTTAGTTCGAAACGCATGATTTGATTTCATTGCCCGCTCATTGGCCGGATCTAATTTATCGAGAAGCTTACACATTTGGACACGTGTATCTTCGACCAAATAGGTAGTCCTACTAACAATCGTCTTGAATCTTGTCACATATCCATTGCAGATCTGTTCAAGGCCTCTTTTGCCATCATCTCGATAGCAAAACGAAAACAAGAAAAAACTACCGTGAACAACGAACTGAATAAGTTTCGATCCCGCCGAGAGGAGAAAGAAAAGCTGGATTTTGGAGTAGAGCAGTTGTAAAGATTGAGACGACATAATTTCAAAGTGCAAATATCCCGAGACAAAAAACAACACACCTGGATGCCAAATAATGCAGAACCCAAACTATTTTTTTAATATACCTTCAATCCCTTTAACTGCAGTCCAAAATGTCTCCCTAGAAGCAAATCCGCTTGTCGACGCGCAGAAGAAGAATAACATAGATCTTCGAAGAGCGGCGGCAGTGAGTCGAGAGACGGCGACAGTTATGATTGCAAACTACAGACCATTGAGGAGAAAAAACAAAACGTCGATCCACCAGATGACTTCACATTACAGTCCTCAATATACCATAAATAGCAAAGGAGGTGTTTCGTATTTCTATTCAATTTTGATATGGATGTTAAGTATTTAATTTCACGCCTCAAAACTTTACCTACCTGTATATCTATTTAAAGTACACTGTCTTGTTCTTGCGCAAGGTATAATTGGAACGCGAATGCGAAACAAGGGCGCTGATGTGCCGAAACATCACTTTTGGGTTATTCTAAAATTAATGCCGTAGGGAAATGATTATGAAGAATTACGACGATTATGCTCGATTGCAGGGGACGACTGGAAACAATGAAACTGCTCATCAGTGCCGGGTGCGACGTAAACGCCATCGATAACGATGGGTGGACGGCGCTACACTTTTGCATCCCCAAGAATCACAAGGATTGCGTCCGTGCTTTGGTCACAGCAAGCTGTGACCCCAAAATCCAGGTGAGGAATTCTGTCAGCGGTCGACACTGGGTTGACGAGTTATGTCAGAACAGGAGTCCGTAATTACATTTTTACTCGCCTGATGATTGGAAAAGTATTTCCCTGTGTAAAACGTACAAGGATCGTTTGATGTTCTAAAAAGTCCGTTTTTCGGCACAATGTGACAAACCTTTGTTGGTGAGATCGGCTGATTGTATGTACCAACAGCAGCGCCTCCCTGTTTCTGTCGCGTTGAGCCGTGACGTGTGTGATGTGTGTGGTCTGTTTGTGTGACGTGTGTGATGTGTGTGGCCACGTGGCCTCAGTCACGTGTACATGTGTGACTGAGGCCACGGTCTCTGTGTCTATGACCGCGGAGTGGACGTGTGTAACACTGTGCCTAATGCGTATGATCACAGTAAAGGATTGAGTCTTCATCATTGAGGCTGAGGATGTGCTCATTGGTCCAAATAAAAAAACGTCTTTTGCAAGTTGAAAACTTGACGATTTTTCCTCTGGTTGTCTCCCGAGCATTTTACAGAAATTATTTCAGAAAACAAAGAATGGAAAGCACGCAGATTTTCCAGTTCTTAAATGCCTCTGGATGTATTTTCGAGTTTGGCAGTCGGATTTGGAAGGATGCAGTGTGCACCGAAAAACATGTGATCTGGGCAGCATACAATCCGCTAGAAAATGTGATTATATGTCGCTAGGTAAGTCCCCAACGCATTCTGAGTGGATCAAATGACAGGTGAGTCATGCTGTCCAGGGCTGTAATTAGTTTGTGACGGCGACATTTGGTGGCCGTCAGTATCAGGATCGTGATGCTGGTCTGCATGTCACTATTAATCCGCGACCGACTGGCGGTCGGCGCTGATCACGCCCGACTTGGAGGGAGGGTTTGACCTTTCTTCCCTCTAACTCACGAACGGCTGGTCGCACGTTAAAAATGAGCACATCGTTGAGAAGTTCGCGCAAGTAGGACGCGAAACTGGTCTCATTTGTAGTTTAAGATATTATGTAAACCACTTACGCCCAATACATGTTTTCTCAGATCCAACTGCCTGAAACCGAGAAGCGGCCTGGATGTTAAGGGCTATGATTAATAAAGTCTAAGTAAAGGTATCAATGAGCAGGTGAAAGTTCGCAGTTTCCGATACAATGTTTGGATACCTATGTATGACGGGCGAAATGTTATATTGCCAGACGATTATTTCTGGTTGCTGGAGAAAACCCTAATCAGGTATTAGGTTCGGCATACACAGCCTGTAGGCGGTAGCGCCAGACTGACCGACACGGCTCATGTGATGACGAGAATCGGCCACTGACATCACGCAGAGTTTCGACTTACCCCTATTCCCGTAGGGCTAGACGGTATGGCAGACTCCCGGCGGGTGGGGGGTGGGGCGGATTCGGCTCCCCCCTGAGATCTCGAGAACTACTCGTCCGATTTCATCGTAACAAACGGCAGTCGATTTGCCATGACATAAACTACACGTTTAAAAAACGAACTTTTCAAAATTTTAAAGGGGTGGAAGTAGGGGGCAAAATATCAAAACGGACGTACTTTTCGACTTCTTATAACTCTATTGTTTATGGACCGATTTCGATGAAATCGCTCCATAAACATAAATTGAATAGATGGGACGTTTACCATTGGAACGCAGATTTGAAATTTTTGTTAAAATTTATAGGCGTTCACAGGGTTTCAAAATTAGGAAGGCTGGTTTTTTAGTAACTGAATGACCGAAAAAGGCAGAAGTGTATTTTTGCCTTCTGCTAGTCATGTTATGCTAAAGAAGTACAATTCGTATTACAATGTTTATATAATGTTAGCAAAGGCGGTGCCAGGGACATGAAAAAGGGGGACCGTCATGGTCACATGTTTTTCAGATCAACTTGTGATCTTTGACCTCTAATGACCTTCAGTGACCCTGAGGTTGCTTGGAATGATCTCGTGTGCATTTAATGTTATCTGTAAACGTTTTCAATCATTTGAATTGACTCTGTTTCAAAAATGTCATTTAACGGCTATTGTGATATATGGTACGCGCACTGACATTTCAGGTCATAGCTCCGTGACCCCACACCTGATGTCACGCTGAAACTTGATACACAAGAAGAGGGCACCCTTCTACGTCAGCTATATTCCGGGTTTCACATTTGAAAAAAATAACACCATAATTTTTACTATACAACCAGACCTTGACTTTGACCTTGACATGACCTTGCAAAGTGACCTCAGATGAACAAAGTTGTATTGGTACGTTGCCCAGTTATTTTGCTATACACCCATTTGAAGTTTTAAGTTCTGTCTTAAAAAAACGCTATTTTTATCATTTTCCTTGTAACCTTAAAAGGGCCAAAAATGGCGTGAGGTGCCTCCCAAAAACGTTGCCTGGCTTCGCTCCTGAGCAAGATAGAATTTTCAAATTTTGTTACAGTACGTAGAAAGAATAGCTAGGAAAAGTGACCAAGTTTTGTGAAGCTGCGCCGAAAATCCTGGAATTTGAAAGCAAGAAATCCGAGGGAAGCGGATTCAGCACCCCTGTCGGGAATAGGGTTAAGCACATATTGCTATTGGACTCCTTAATTGAATTCAGGCTCTTGAATACGATTCGTATGCATGGGCTGTGTGCGTAGGGATGCGTACTTGGCATCGGCGGATTTAAGCCACGGAAAGGTGGAACTGGATGTGTACAATACAGTAGTCTCTGTGGGAGAAATCTTTTATATTAAGCTCCGAGTCTCATTATATGAAGGGAGAACTGATGGGCTGCCCGAAGTAAGGCGGAAACCTATGTGAAGCGCCCGATATTTGTGGCGAGGAAATTGTGGTTGGCATGTCCATAATGGTGGAGTTTGATAACATGCTCAACTAAAGATGGGTGGGCACAGAAGACATACCCTTGGGCTTTTATTACAGAACCTGTCCCAGGATTACGTTAAAAACATGGTCCCAAGAGTCCTGCATCATCCACTAGGCGCAGTGCAAAAATAGACTCCTTTATTAACCCTGTTCACGGCAGGGGGGCTTAATTCGCCCTCCTTGGGTTTTTTTGCTTGCCAATTCCAGACTTTTTGACGCAACCTCATGAAACTTTGTAATTACTCCTAGCTATTCTTTCTACGTACTGTGACAAAATTTTGAAATTTTATTTAGCTCAGCAGAGGAGCCAGACAACGTTTTTGGACGCACCTCACGCCATTTTAGCCCTGTCGAGGGTAAAAGCAAAATGACTGGCAAAAATGGCGTTTTTAAGATTGAACTTAAAGCTTCACATAATGTATAGCTAAATAGCTGAGTAACTTACAATCACAGTTTTGTTTATCTGAGGTCACTTTACAATGCCAGATGAAGGTCAAAAGTCAAAATTTGGTTTAATAGTAATAATTTCGGCGCTATCTTTCCAAATGCAAAACACCGAGTACATATTGCCCAGACGGGACGCTCCTACTTGTGTATCAAGTTTCATTTTCATTTCAAGCCGAGCCATGGAGGCATCACCTGAAATGTCAGTGCGCGTACCCAATATCACAATAGCCGTAAACGGAATTTTTGAAATATAGTGCATTCTAATGATTGAAAACGTTTACGATGGTGTGTGTGTTTACATGCACACAAGATCATTCCAAGTGGCTCCAAGGTCACTGGACTTCATTTAAGGCCAAATGCCACAAGTTGATCTGAAGAGCATTTGACCATGACAGTTTCCCCTTTTTTCATATCCCTGGCACCGCCAATGCTAACATTATATAAACATTGTGATGCGGTTGGTATTTCTTTAGCATGACATAACTAGCATAAGCCAAAAAAGTACCTTTACCTTTTTTGTTCATCTAGTTATTGAAAAACTAATCCTCCTATTTTTGAAACCTTACGGACGCCTATGAATTGTCCCAAACTTTAAAATGTGTGTACCAATAATAAAAGTCACATCCATAATCTCTCGATTCATGCTAATTTCATCGAAATTGGTCCATAAACAACGAAGTTATAAGAATTCCACGAATACCCACCATTTCCAATGTCTGCTCCTCCTTTATCCATCCCTTTCAAAATTCCGATTTTTAAAGTGCATTTCACGTCATGGCAAATCGATTGCCGTTTGTTGCGATGAAATCGGAGGAGTAGTTCTCCAGGTCTCGAGGGGGGGCTAATCTGCACCCCTCCTCTCCTGCCGGGAATCGGCGATACCGTCTAGCCTTCCGGAAATAGGGTTAAAGTTCGGGATGGTCAGAATTTCTTAGTCGGGATACCTGCTTCGATGATCCCTGTTTTTTGGATAACAGGCATATAAATTCCATTTGTTTTGCTCGAAACAGGACAGCGTCACGGTTGATAAAAGATGGTGTGTGTGTTTAGATTGGCGCGCTAATAATTGCCTTTTGAGTGTCAGACCAGTGCACAGATTTCAAATTTGTGTGTGTAGGGAAGCCACATCTATGACGGGCAGGGTCCTCTTTACAGATCACATGGGACCTCCTTCGACATGTTAGCAAGGGCACCTTAGCTACTGAAGTGGTCATAGTCGGTTAATAGACCCTCAGTAGAAAGGGTCCCTAATAATGGTTCATGTTCACGTGAGAGGTCCAGTGCAGACTAGTCAGGAGAGTTCTCTGCACGTTGCGCAGAAGGGAACCTTTGATCCCGAATTGGAAGCCCACCCACGCTGTGCGCTGAGGTGTCTCGGATTCGTGCAAGAATTTCCATGCCAACAGGGGGGAGGGTCACTGCAGCACTCTGAGCCCTCTCCCTGGGTGCGGCTGTGCCTCAGAGAGGTGGAAAACGTTTATACGGTTGAAAACAGCCTAGAATACTTAGCGGATAAAGATCTCACATGAAAAATTGTACAGGGATACAACTTACATTAAGCATTGAAACATATCACTTTGATTTAATTATCGCCGGAGCGGAAGGAGTTTCACTTACACCGATGACAAAGGGGGACATGGCGATAGGCATCCTCTCGCTATTTTGCCCCCAAATTAGCTAACGCCTGGGATTAGAAGCAATCGATAGACATTTGCCCAAGAAATCCAAAGGTACCCGGGTCGACTTCGTGAAGTCAACCAGTGACCTCCTGGGTCACACCAAACTTTATGTTTGTGAATCATAAATAGATTTTCCAGAGTTAAAAAGGAACCACACCTTTGGGGCGAAATAGGCCTAAAATCGTCTTCCTTATCATATTCAGTGCCAAAAGCTCATAAAGGAGCGTTGTGAGGTTAAAAGGTCATCTTAGGTCATTAGACTCTTTTGGCGTTGGAAAGATCATTTACCTATCTGATCTGTTTGTTTGTGAGTCACTTTCCTATCCATCATCTGGCATTTATGTGTACGTATTGCCCCTGAACAGTAGAAAACGGACATTTGGACATTTGTCGCAAAAATCGTTTTGCAAGCCTCTATTAACGACATCATACCTCCTTGACCTGAGATGACATCAGGTCACTCTTTCTTTGAAACATTTGCAATGAATCTGTCGACAGTTATAGCAAATTCCACGGCGCTGTCTGGCGCTGTTTTTGTCGTGGTTCCGAAAACACTGCTTTGAGGTGGAGTGGCATCGACACCCCCGACCGGTGAGGGTTAACCCAGGTGTCGAAATGAAGATAAGTAATGCACTTGCTGACTCAAACAGTAGTTTTAGCATTGCTCACGCAAATTTTAACGACAGTCGCGTGGCTTTCCGTGATATGTGTAACCCACTACCAAGCAGTGGTAGTCCAATGGCATCTAAAGGCATTTACTCAAATAATATTAGTCAGCTGTATATAGGTAGCAAATATGAGCTATATATAAATGCACTATCTTTTTAAACACGACAAAAACGTGAGAAGAGGTATGGATTTCCAGTTCTGCTTTGTACTTAACTTAACTTAACTTAACTTATTTATTACTTAACTTAACCTTATTTCCGAAGGGCTAGACGGTATGGCCGATTTCCGGCAGGGAGGGAAGGGGGGAGGCGGAGGCGACCCTCCCCCGAGATTTCAACAACTACTCATCTATTTTTTCGCAACAAACGGCAGTCAATTTGCCATGACGTGAAGTACATTTCATTTGAGAAGAAGTTTTTTAAATTTTGAAAAAAGTCGGTACAGGGTGGCAAAAAGTTTAAAATCTGGAATGTTTTTTGACTTCTTATCTTTGTCATTTAGAAAATGATTTTCATGAAGCTGACATTAATCGAGAGGTTATGCACGGGAGTTTTACCAATGGTCCATACATTTGAAATTGTGTGGAAATTGACAGGCATTTACAGGGTTTCGAAAATAGGGGGGTTATTTAAAAAAGAACGCTTTTTGGCTTCTACTAGTCATGTTCTCCCGAAGAAGTACAAATCGCATTACAATGTTCGTCCAGTTTTAGCATAGGCATAGCAGGGTCATAAAAAGGGGAACGGTCATTGTTGCCTATTCTTCTGGTCAACCTAAGACCTTTGATCTTAAACGACCTCCAGTGTTGTCAGTGCAGATGACCTGGAGTATCCTCGGTACAACGTGGCTGTGCTGGCCAGAATATCTCTGCTCTGATTCAGGGCAGTGCGGCGCCTGAAGTTGTCCAAAATGACACTCTTGATAGCCACCAAATAGGATCATCTTTTTCATGTCATGTTTTTTCGATGCCTTTTCAAGCTGTTTGGCCAATGGCAGGACATCTGATACCATTTGATACCTCTGTCCTCTCAGTAGGGCGGTGGATTCTTCGAATGGATCTAGAAAAGTGATCAGTTTGTCGGCTCGTTCGGCTTCTTTTTCGTCCGTCACCAGTGGCTGTTCTCCAATATCCGCAAGCAGTCGTTAACGCATTGCACGTTCATTAAGCCTGTGCTTTTAAAGGCGACGTGCCCTGGGTCGTCCGGGTCACTTGCCTTGTCTACAGAGATCTGCTCAGTTTCGTCGACTCTTATTACGGATTTAACCATTGCAGGAGCACTGTACCATTGCGTCGGTACTGCTTGCTTCAGTGACTGAATTTTGAGTCTACGTTTTTTGCTGCTGCTTTTCCGACCCATACTTCATTTTATGGTTTTTTGGGTATGTCCCTAGCCATTTTTTCATCTTATGAATCATGGTGCCTATAGCAGGGCTTGCTTTCATTAGTCCATGGCTGACCGTTGACTGAATCAGATGAGCCGTGCATCCGTTCTTCTCTGGACTCAAATCAACATAGGCGCTGAAGTCCATTGTTCGTAAAGTCTCTTTGAGTGCCTGAAAGTTCGACGATTTCCTCTACATTAATCTCAATGGACTGGTCGTTTTCTATAGCAGTCGATGTAAATGGACTGCTATTTACCTTCCTGTACCGTTCAGTTCCATCCACTGAAAGATAGCGACTCGGTACTTCTGCCAGTCGTGGCCAGAGCTAGGCAGACAACTAGCATCAGATTACTTGCGGGGTGACACGTCGCCCCACGAAGCATGAGGCGCAGTGTAGAGGCATAGTGAGGAGGGGCGACGCATGTCTCAGTCTCACTGCCGCGCTCGTCCTCAGTCATAAAGTAGCAACACACAGACTAGTAATTCTTCAATTAGCATTCCGCTTGGTTAGGTATAATCTGGCTCATATTTTTTCAGATTCCGCACCTAAATGCAAGAGTATCCGAATGCTCGACTAACTTTCGAATATTCGGATGAAAGAATGACTAACCGAACATTCGCTGAATATTGGAATCTTGGAATCAAGATTCCAACATTCGCCGGAACCCAATATTCGGCCGAATATTCGAATCATCCCAATCCGAATCCTCAACTCGAAACTGGGCTAACAAGAGCGAGTTGGCAACAATGAATGGTACCTACGCTTTGATTTATAAAAAAAATGTCCTCTTTAATCGTATTTATACATTTCAAAATCTCAGTTTGCGTAGATACGCTGCCTTGTGTGGAGAGCCTTGCTCCAGGGCCCGGCTTGACACAGTTTTCCCTAGAGGACGGAGGAGAAAGCAATCGTTGGGTGATAGTGGAGTTATAAGTTCCGGTTGTTGCTGATAGTGCTTATCGTCGGCGGCTAACGCCATGGGCCTGGAAATATAACTATATTTCAGTATTTAAACATACCTTAAATTGTGGGTGCTCAATTCGTATTGTTGGCGACCATTTTCTCATTGCGGGTGCCGGGGCATCCACAAAGAGATAGGAATCACACCCCTTAATGCGTTGATAAATGATAAATGAATAGCGGTTATGCATGGGAAAAAAGTAAACACCATGCCACTTAGCCTTGCAAAGATTAACCTCTTTTACTAAAAGTAACTTCACTGACCGTCAACAGCGTTTGCACTCAGTCGTTTAAAGGCATCTCAGGATATCTCAAAGCAGCAGAGGACCCAGGATTTTCTTGGGGGAAGGTCGTGGCTGGGCTCTCAGCCCTCAGGCCTTCGACTTCAGGGATCTTTCTCTTTCAGAAGCATGCATTGCGTTTGCTTCACATCCAGCGCTGAACCCAGGATATCTCTGAGTCGGAGGGGAAAAGGCCAGGATAGTATAAGTGATACCAACAATGCAAAACATTCAGGAAACTTGTCATCTAGCGCGGAAGGGAACCTTCCATCCCGAACCCGAAGCCCATCCACGCTGCACGCCGAGGCGCCCCGGTTTCGCGTCGGAGGGGGCCTCATCC